>RHDR01000398.1:0-28802 GCA_009806295.1 Davidsoniella neocaledoniae
TGAATGTGTCAATGAAGAAAGAAATAGAGCTGAAAAAAAGAGATGGTCTTGTCTAATGCAAAGAAAAACAAAGGTGAAAGCCACGTCAAAGAATAACAAAATGACGAGTTCAAGAACAAAAAGATGTAGAATAATAAACACAAGACTTGCGGAATTCAAGTCGGATGACTGCAAGGTGAAGATAGGAGGCCATTGAAGCCATCAACAAGTCGAAGATATAGTCACGATGACTAGACTAATGAGTCATTTCTGAGTGCGTCAAGGACTATTATGGCAAGGGATTCAATATCTTAGCAGATGTGACGATGTATCCCCAAGGCTGTTTGGAAAATCTGATGATTTTGTGCTTGACTCTATGACATAAAAGCATCAGGGGGGAGCATTGTCTATAGTAACTCGTTAGTATCACATGTCAGAGTATGTAGAAAGAGGGAGGTGGTTAACTTACTCTACGCTCGTTGAAAAGAGCAAGACCCTTCTCGAAGTCCCAGTTAACAGCGGCATCACTGAGGCACATCTCAGCATAGACAGGAGTCATGCGAGTTTGCTTGCAAAGTTCTTCCAAAACTGCTTTTTGATCAGGGACACCAGCAGACGGTTGCTGTACAGCTGGCGGCACAGCGTTATTTTGCGGGGCCTGTACATCGTAAACCTTGGGCACCGGTGCGTATGCCCGCAATGAGAGCATATCGCTGATAACGCGGATAGGGTTGGCGCCAGGAACACCGGGGCCTAGAACGAAGGTTCTAGAAAAAGAACGCTTTCCGATGACACCGGTATCCTTTTCTTGTTCGTCGAATTCGCCGTGCAGAATGATGATCATACCATCTACGCCGAGGCGTGAGGCACCAGACAGGTCCGCGAGGCCGGGTAGTGGGTGGCAGTCGACGACGTACTTGTTCAAATCTGTAGTGATATTAGGGTGCGATGTCCGAGGGAGGCCCTTCCAGAGTTGTCTAATCACATTACTAGAGGTGAATAGACGCTGAACACGGCCGCTGAATGTGGTGATCTTGATGAGGTTGCGTGACAGCCGCAGATATGGAGACCACGACAAGACAGGCAGAGCCCTATCACGAGGACCAACTGTGTCGACAGCTAGTGAGAATGTACTGGCCGAGTCGTAGTATTTGGAGGCCAGTGCGTCACGGTCGGTGTCGTATAAGGCAAAGTAGTCGAGAAGGAAGCTCTGGGCTACGCCGTGATCGTCTCGGAAGTCGGTACCACATTGTGGGATGGGACGGGGACGAGCAGCTTCTTCGGCAGCTTGGATTTGCTCCAGGGTTCGCACCACATTGCCGTTGACATTTTGTAGCTTAGGGAACCACTGGAGGACGGTCTGGACATAGTTGGGGGCAGCAACCTCGATGGGGTTGTCTGAGATGAAAAGAGTCTCGAGCTTCACGAACTTGTGCTTCCAGAAGTCAAGACCATGGATAGTAGCAATCTGATTGTTGCTCAAGTCTAGATTCTTGAGATCTGGGAAGGTTGTGGCAAGGCAGTCAACTTGTGAAACATTGCTGATGCCATTGCCAGCAACGGTGATGCTTTCAATAGCCTCTTGCTTGGCAGACCGAGTCTTGAACAAATCGTTGCAGATCTTCATGAGGCTCTTGAAGAGTTTATCAGCACGATCAGTGTTAGCCATCAGGCCGCTCGTCTTGATAAAGCTGTTCTCACCAAGAGCATCCAACTTGAGAAGCTTGCCGTCGGCGACATAGCGTTCAGCAAGGATGCTCTTTAGTTGGCCTTCAAGTTCAAGGGTGAAGGCACTTTTGCCAGATTCTGGTGGCTCACTCGCAGTTACGACTAGGGATACACCAGCAAATGTGAAGCCATTGAGTCTGACTAGCTCCTCGGCATCTTCTGGTGAAGCACTGACATATAAACTTGGGCCAACAAGGCGGTGCTGAAGGGTGGTGTTAGCAATCTACGTAATATATCTTTGACCGTCTTGTACGTAGGCGTGGCATGGCATGCATAGAGATGGAGATGATGAAGTGTGTACAATATACACCGTACGGTTAGGGCGTATAGAATGGATACGAGAGGGCATCGCAACAAGCTATGAAGCTTGAAATTATGGGTGATAGTTGCGATGAAGAGCCCATTGTATTTATAGTTTTCAAGACATTCAAGCTTCACAGCGTTCATGAACACCGAGGGACTATTCGTACACACAGTAATGCGATGCAACTCGCGGATGTCCAAGCCAAACCTAACCCCATAAAAGCCTCCGTCCACCATACATACCCGCCAACCTGAAGGATGCCTCCCCAATAATGACTTACCTGTTTAATAGAAACTGGCTTAGAGCCGGTACGAGTAGCCAGAGCACCCGCCTTGCGCTCAAGAAACTCGAGTAGATTGGAAATGCCGCCGTCAGCATTAGTAGCAGCCTTGCTTTCCTTGAGGCCGTCCACACGAACCCAGGACATAGGGCCCCGATGGGCCTTTCCCTTGCCCTTTGAGAGCTTCGAATCGTCGCCAGCCAAGTGCTTGGAGATGGCGTCAATGTTGCTTGATGAGATGCGGCCGCCACCAGAAGTTCTAGTGTTACGGCCTGCGTTGGTATTGCGGCCCTTTGTAGCTGCAGCGGTGCGACGGACGCCAGCGTCCATATCGAGATCGCCATCGCCATCAGTTTTGGTTCCACGGCGCTTCGAGATGCCACCGCCACCGCCGACTTTGGTAGTTGGCTTGGCTGCGGCGTTACCACGGCCGGTGCCGCGGCCAGAGGGACGACCACCACGACCTCCGGGGGGCCATTTGTGACTAGTGTCGCGAGAATGATAATAAAACGATGATTGAAAGAATACAACGGACAAGAAATCCGTTTGGCAGTGGGTGCACGGAGACGCGTCGAGAGATGTTGTCGCAAAGGCAGTCTCAATTGCAGAGCACTGGTGTGGACTAGGCTATCCAAGGGCTTCAAGGGCACAAAAGAGATCAGCCTTTTCACAGAGAGACGATGAAAATCGGGTTGTCGGTGGGATGGCCGACTGGTCGCGGGGTTCAGCAAAAGACTCAGACGATGCTTTTCCGGCAAACAAGCGAGATAATGAGAGGAATCGTCGATTTTCGGCGGTGATGTTTTGAAGACTCTAGTAGAAGCTCAAAGAAGGCCAAGGAAGAAGTTGCGCTGAGCTGCTCCGCTTGGTTCACCAAAATCGAGCAAAGACTGGATTTGGGCGCGCTTCGGGCTAGAGCTGCAATGGACGAAAAAAGGGAAGAGATCAGACGCACGATAGTCGGCCGCTTGAAATCAAAAGACGGGCGATATGCGGGCAAAAGAGAAAAAGAAGAAAGACGCCGCTCTCGTTGTCGTTGTCGAAAGGCGTGATGAAAAGCAAAGTTTTGGAAATGAAAATAAAGGTGAACGGTTCGCGCAAGGCAGGGCAGGGCAGAAAAAAAAATAGAAATACAGGTTATTAGAAAAATATTACAGTCGTTCCCATGACGTTTAGAGCTTAGACAGGGCAACCCAAGCCAGGCAAAACCAGCTAGTGGCCCACTTTTTCTAGGCACAGGACCTCTGAAAAGCCGCCTAAAACAGCCTGGACCGCCTGGATCGCCTTGTAAAGCGGACGGATACAGAATGCAGAGCAGAATCGGCAGCGCTGGAAAGCCTTACAAAGACATTGCGCTGCTGTGATTGGTCGCCAACTGCCAGTCTTCTGTCACGTGACATCGTGACGGCCGTGCAAAATGCGGACCCGCCCAGACGCGCTTAGTAGGGAAAGCACGTAGAAGAGTGCTCCTTCACTTTTTCTTATTATATTTTTTTTCCTCTTTTTTTCAACATGGATTTTTCGTTCTCCTTCAGCATTCCATCCCAAGCTTGTCTGGTCTGACGAAGTTGATCTCTTCACTTTGTCCATTGCTTATACTCGGCTTCCCATCATCCGGGTCAAGCTTGAAGCCATTCGCTTGGCTCAGGGCGTCCCAAAATCTTGATTCTTGCTAGGCTTACACAGACCCTCTCGTACCACTGTCCACACCCCTCTTCCCCCACCATGGACGACTATTTCGACGATGATTTCGGTGACATCGCCGACGAGGATTTGCTTGATGCTCTCACCTCCACAGAGCCTGCTCCGAATACATCGTCGACTACGCCCCGGGTCCAGCCCGTCGCTTCTCGGCCCAGTGCCCCGGCAGGACTCCAGAGACCACAGCCTCCCGCTAGCTATTCACGCCCCTTGGCACCCTCTTCCATAGGCGGCCGCATAGTGCCAACTCAAAATGTGGCCGGCCAGCATCAGATCACCGCTCGGGGCGCTCAGCTAAACGCAACTACCCTCCAGCAGACAACGACGTTCCTACAGAACCGCCTGTCCGGCCCAATGCAGAGGACGGACTCCTACCCGAGATCTTCTGGTGGTGTAAGTTGGCCCGTCTTCGTCTCTTTCTCTTTGGCTTATAGTCTCCGTTCCCGTCTTTTATTATCCGTAATGTCTCGCTCATCGTTCTCTTCGTCTTCTTCTAGCGGATTCCATCCCTTCCTCAGTCCTCGCTAGTTTTGTCTGGAAGCGCCTCTCCTTCATCCAATGGCAACACAATGACTATGTACCACGGCACAGCACAGCCGGGCGCCAATGGGAAAATGCGCCAAACAACACTATATGGTGGAGTTGGCGATGCCGAGGCTTCGTACACCGCATCAGGCCGTCACTACCGTGCAGATGCAGCCCCCGAGCCGCCGACCCATCATGAGCTGAATCGTGACGCCCTTAGAACTTGGCAGTATCCTCTAAATCTTGGTGATATCCGTGAATACCAGTATACCATCACCCATTCCTGTCTGTTCCACAACACGCTTGTGGCTCTTCCGACAGGTCTGGGCAAAACCCTGATTGCCGCAACGGTCATGATGAACTTTTATCGTTGGACAAAGACGGCCAAGATTGTCTTCGTAGCCCCAACTCGGCCTCTTGTGATGCAGCAGGTAGAAGCCTGTTATGGGATTGCAGGCATTCCAAAATCTGATACGTCCATCCTCATGGGAACGATCAAGCCTGCCGCAAGAGCTACAGTGTGGGAGACTCGCCGAGTTATTTTCACCACCCCTCAGACCTTGGATAACGACGTCGCCAGAGGATATGCGGACCCCAAGTCGATCTGCCTGCTAGTGATTGACGAGGCCCACCGCGCCACTGGAAATCATGCGTCCGCCAAGTCCTGCCGTAGAGTAATGAACTTCAACAAGAGTTTCCGTGTCCTTGCTTTGACTGCCACGCCAGGCTCGTCCGTCGAGAGCGTTCAAGATGTCATCAACAATCTCGGCATTGCCAAGGTTGAGATTCGCACTGAGGAGTCGCTGGACCTGCGCCAGTACACTCATCAGCGCAACATCGACACGCACATCGTGGACTTTACTGACGAGTTGCAAATCGTTCGTGACCTGTTCTCCAAGGCCCTTTCGCCGCTGACTCAGAAGCTAACTGAGATCAACGTGTACATCGGTCGTGATCCTATGAATCTAAGTAACTTCACCCTCCTTAAAGCCAAGTCTGACTGGCTCCGCACTGCCGGTCGTGACGCCAATCAAGGCGTCAAGAGCACGGTTATGGCTGTTTTCGGCGTCCTATTGTCAGTAGCCCACTCGATCAAGCTCCTGAACTACCATGGCATCCGCCCGTTCTTTGATTCCATCGGCGAGATCCGTAAAGAGGTTGAGTCTAAGGCAACCAAATCTAAATACAAGATACAGCTGGTGAAGGACAAGAACTTTCAGGACATGATTGCCAATATCGAGACGTGGCTCCGTGACCCGGACTTTGTCGATCATCCCAAGATCGCAGCCCTCAAGACCGAGATCGTCAACCACTTTATGGATGCTCCCGATCGCGAAAACTCCAAAGTCATTGTCTTTAGCGAGTTTCGTGACAGCACTGAGAACATCACCGAGCTCCTGAACCGCTTGCCGCTGGTCAAGGCTAAGTCCTTTGTTGGCCAGGCGGCCTCCAAGCGGTCCGGCATTGGCGGCATGAAGCAAGCCGACCAGATCCAGGCCATTGAGGAGTTCAAGAAGGGCAAGTTCAACGTGCTCGTGGCCACATCTATCGGTGAAGAAGGTCTTGACATCGGACAGGTTGACCTAATCGTCTGCTACGATGCCTCGGGCTCTCCAATTCGTATGCTCCAGCGCATGGGCCGTACCGGTCGTAAGAGAGCGGGACGGGTCGTGCTGCTGCTTACGCGCAAAGAAGAAGAGAAATACGACAGGGCCAACGACACCTATGGAAACATGCAGAGCCTCATCGCCAGTGGCGAGACTCTTGAGTATCGATATGACCTCTCCAAGCGCATCATTCCTCGTGAGATCACTCCTGTGGTAGACAAGCGTATCGTCGATATTCCGGTCGAAGATGCGAATGACCCTGAAAATAACACCGACCCAAGCAAGCGCCCCAGTGCTATGAAACGTAAGAAAGCTCCGCCGAAGAAGTTCCATATGCCAGACGGCGTCATCACTGGTTTTATGAAAGCCTCCAATGTCAACGCCGACGGCGAGATTCCGCCTATGTCCACAGAACAGCCCTCAAAACAGCAGCTTGCTGAGCTCACTGAACTTGCCGAGATTCCGCCACTTGAAGCCGTGATTCTGAATTCCAAGGATCACGCCGCCTTCAACCGGCTTTACCGCACTCTCCCGGGACAGGTCAACACTACAGATATCATCGAAGAGCCAGAACTTGCCCGTTTTCCTATTCTTCAACGCACTCTACGCCCTGTGTCTAGGGTTAAGCACGGTCAGCGCACCAAAAAGGCCGTGGAGCTTTTCAAAAAGCTTGGTGCGTCTCAAGACCCAGAAGACCGGTATAAAGACATGTTTGACTTTCGAACACAGCCTAATATACTTGAGCTCCCCGTTCGCCCTCTTGTCAACGAGGACGGTAGCAAGATCTCACAGGCTTCTAACGGCTCTACTTCAAAGTCGATCTCTGTTACACCCCAGCAAGCCGTGCCTCAAAAACGTCCCTTGGAGGAAGATGCGGGGTTTGACGACGATGACCTCGACCTAGACGACTTTGACTTTGATGAAGATCTTCTTACCCTCCCGCCTGCTCGACCTACTCTGCCAACCCTACCCACAAAACCACTCCAACAGCAATCAACTAGCAACCAACCACCCAGTGATCCCGGTGCTGCCAACAGAGTCATTGTCAGCAAACTTACCGGTCGGGCACACCCCCGTAAGCCTGCTGCTGCTGCTGCTCCACCAGTCGCCCTATTTCCCTCTAGTCCGGCTCGACTCTATAACGTTGTTAGTGACGACGATACCGACGACGGCCGTATCTCGCGTCCCAAGAAAAAAACGCGCAGCGCCAGGAGCCTCTACTAAGGCTACTAAGAAAAAACAAAAGGATACCGATGGGGTCTCGAAGCCCAGTGCTAAAGGCAAAAAGAAGAAGGGGGCGTCATCATCGGGTGGCATTCGTACAGCACAGTCAAAGAGCATTGAAGACGAAGAGCTAGGCGATGACTGTGATCGCACAAGCGACATGTACGACTCGGGACTTGAAGATGATAACGGTTCAGATCTGGACGACTTCCTTGACGACCGCAATAGCTCCGAGCTTGAGATAGACTTGGGCGATGACGACGACGACGAATTTAACGACACTACGATTCGTCCCCGAGAAGACCCATTCGAGCTATCAGATGAGGATGAGGATGAAGAGGACGATCAGCCTTCAAAGAAAAAGAAGAAGTCCCAAAAGGGGAAAGAGAAGGAAAAGGCAAAGAAGTCCGGCACAGCTAAACGATCGACGACTTCAGAGACAACTGAACCGAAACGCCGCAGACTAATTGCTGCCACGGAGCTTCCACCACGTTCTTCTCTTGATATCTTTAGCAGCAGCATCAATCACGATGCCACCAATACTCCCACCCACAAAACGAAACATACGTCTGTGACTAAAGACACGAACAAAACTTTAACGAAAACACAAGCAACGCATATCACACTTTCCGATGACGACTTTGACGATCTTCTTTCTACAAAATCTACAAAGCCCACGACTATTACAACTACCAACACCGATGAAGCTGATCTGTTTGACGATGACTTCGATGAAGAGAACATGCCATCTCTCACTGAACTTCTTTCCACGGCTCGAAACCAAATTTCCGGCCCTCCAGTCTTAATCCAACCTCCGCCTCCATCAACAATACCTCCCATCCAAGAAAAGTCGTTCAAGAACGCTTCATCGTCTACGATCAAAGCTTCTGTCTCCTCTGTCAATAACAGTGAAGTAGGCAAAAGAATCATTGCAGATAGCGAAGACGAAAATTACGGGCTCGATGATGATGACGATGATTTTGATTTTGATTTTTAGAAAAAATGATCTTTTTTTTGTTCAACGTCTTCACTATCTCGAACTACGAATAGAAGCAAAAGAGAAAATCAGGTTGGATCAAAAATGACACTATCTTCGTGTCTTTGTGCATTTCTTTCAGGCACATCTTTCTGCGAAGGCCGCATTAGAACATAGAACAGAACAGGATTCCAGAACTGGGCAACTAGAAGGGCGTTTTTTAGGGGGAGTATTAATTTTTTACATTCTCATTTTTTTTTGTTGAATTCTTTTCTTTGTATTATTATGATTTCCATTTTGTATCCATACACACATTAATCAGTCAAATACTTCCTTCCATCTTGGCTATATATCTCTATAAGTCATGGAGTATGATAGTTTTTCTTGGATCGCAAGTTCTTTGTTCTATTTAGGCTGGAGAAAATATAGCATATAGTTGTTTATATATACATGATATCACGAGAGTTTTACATTGGACAAAGCAATATTCCGAAATATACATACATGAAACTATCATACATACAAAAAGAAAAGGCGACTATTTCACAACAATTATTAAATATTGGCAAAGTTTAACCATGTTATATATTTGATATAAAAAGGACAAAATGTAAGATATCACAAAACCAAGCCAAAACCTAACAAAACAGTGTTAGTTGAAGTTCCACACTATTATAGAATCCCTCAAAGAGAAAATAATGAAAATAGAACAAGTTCTCTTCAGAACCCAGATATCAAAGCACAACTACTCCCAAATCCCCCAACCACGGCCTTCCTCTCATCGTTCACGCTGCCCAAGCCGTCCATTACAGACAGCCCAGAATTCTTCACTACCAAAAAAAACAAACCCCAAAAGATCTCATAGTACCCTCCCATCTACTTATCTCCATGAGAAAAACCCGTCTTCAACAACTCCATCTCATCATGTTAACCACAATAATGTCAATAGAGCCCATTTAAAACTCCTTGGCCCCATTAGACATAAAGAGTTAGAGGGCATCTACAGGCATTGACCACTTTGTGAGAAACCAGAAATCCCTTCAGAATAACATAATCCGATCAATCATCGATGTTTGGGATAGCGCATCAACCAACCATCTCTGGATAAGCTCTCCATCATAGACTCCTATGTATTTATATACTTCCAGCCTGAGAGACATGCATGAGAAGCAGCAATCGCGTAAAGTATTACACACGAGACTCGAGAGAAAAGAGCAAAATAACCCAGAAAATGGCCAGCATAGAGTTGCCCATCGATGAACGAGACAGACAGTAAAGTTCCAAAAATGGCTCCAGCAAAAGACACAAATGAGATCCCCTGTAGTGTATACTCCAATTCTATCTAATAGGAGAGTCAAATATCTCAGACCCTACTTATAGACAAGATTGCGGATCGTTTGATGATCAGGCGAAGCCAAAAACGTGGCCCAATAGGCGATAAGAGGACGATAAGATATCACAAGATCTACCAGAGAAAGTAAATTAAGTAATGAAAAGAAAGACAGAGACGTCCCTCTCCAGTTAAGGTGAAACGACACGCCGCCCATATGACGATGTGCACACTGCGTATCTAGGAGTCTCTGAACAGATATGTACGGTGTGAGAGGCCGACGTAACGAGTTTTCCCTCTATTGAGTGAAAAACCCCATGATCGAGATGGAAACTATCAAGTGACAGCGGGAGGCGTCTCAGACGGCTCTTCCTATTGAATGTAAAGGGTGTAGGATCTCATCATGAAGAACTTGTTCTGTTGTTTTTTTCCACTTCTTGTTTTCGTTCGTTTTTGAGGGTTCAGTTCCAGTTTCTCTCGAGTATTTTCTTGATTCGATCCAAGTTTGGATGGCCGATGGAGTTTTGTCGAGATTGGATGATGGAAAAATGAACAAACAAGACAAACGATAGATAACAAGTCTCGTGGAAATAGAATAGGATGAGGTAGAGGATTATGATGGAGGAATATAGCTTACCAAATTAAACAAAGACGAGCTTCATGATGAAAAAGAAAAAAAAGAAAACATCATCTATCGCGCGTCACGATATTTCAACGCGCGACTTGGAAGTTCGCCGTCAGCCGTTCTTTTTTTGTCTCATAAAGAGAAAGATTGCGGTTAGAAAATGATTGGAGAAGAGAAGAGAGTAAAGAAAAGAAAAAAAAATTCAAAAGTTTTGTAACTTGCCTGTTTGCTTATCGGAGCTTCCTTATTGATACGATAGCACCGTTATTGATTATCCCCATAAAAATATCCCCACTTAAAGCAATTGCCCCACTACGTTTGTGCTTGTTACACCATGAGACTGAATATTGGATAAACCCTAACTGCTTCATTACTACACATGTACAACTATCTTGCCAGAAGGCGTTGGCAAACTAACCTAAGCATAAAGCCCGAAATTTTGACTCATCAGTCATTCATCACAGCAATGGAATATCATAGAATGTTATACGGCATCGTTTAATATAAGTATCATTAACATTTGTCGGTCTACTACAAAGCACATACAATAAATATATACTTTTCATTCACATTGGAGCAACAATTCAATAGACTTTTTCCGATCAGTAATGAATGATGTTATTAATAAACATGCTACAATGAAAGCTAGGAAACATAAAACAAATTTCCTAAAAAAGAAAAATAAAATAAGAAACAGAAAAAGTACAGCTGATAATCCGCAACCATGGTTGAGTTTTCAGAGTTTCCAAGGGCTATTTGAGGGGGGAATTTAGAATAGAAGAAACAATTTGGAGAAAAAGAAAGAGAACACTAACAGACGCGGTGAATCTCTTCATCATGATGAAATGAGTGAGATCACAGACTGGTACAGTAAAAACAGGCTATTTGGTAGCCTCAAGTGTAGTAACATAAAAAACAAAAATAGAAACAATCAAAACAGGAGAAAAAAAAGAAGTAGCAAAAAAAGTTGCAAGATACACAACGGAACAATTGTGTAAGGTCATCAAGTCGTAACGGGAAGAAGTGGAAATATCCAACTAAAGGAGAGGAGATAAGGGGGGCATGATGTCATGGCAGAAAAACCAAAGGTCTACATTGCGTAGCAGATTTACTGCTGATTGGCATCATAGTAGTTGTTGGTCCAGTCCATCTGCATACCGAAAAGGTTCTGCGAAGAGTGTTGAGAGTTGGTGTAGCCGGGCATAGACAGGCCATCGAAAAGCGACTCAGGGATAGAAGTGTCCTTGACATGCGTAGCTTGAGCAGTGGGGAAGAGAGTGAAGTCTAAGCCGTTGGTTAGATCCTCCAGGTTGTCGTTAGTGTCGATGTTGCTAGGCGTGTACAGCATGGCATCGTTGTATGCAGCGTTCATGGGCGAGTTGAAGCCAAAGTTGGCAGACTGGGTCTTCTGGTTCAACATGCCAAAGGGCAACTGCATCTGGGGAGCCAGAAAATTGCCCTGTCCAAGAATATTAGACATATCAAAATCTGGCGACAGGTGTAGAGGAGCAGTGTAGATGTCTTCTTGCAGAGCAAACTCGGCGGCGTCAGAGCCCTCAGCGGGAGATTCTAGGCTGGATGGAGTACTACCAAGCTCGGGGATGTTGGTAGAAGCAGGCAGATCGAAGCCAAGCTCCAGAATGCTACCATCCAGATTGTCCATGGCCTGAATGTATTGAGGGTTGTGTGAGGCCAAGAACTCGTCTGGGATGTAGGTAGGGAACTCAAGGCTGTTCTCCAATGGGAACTGAGGCAGAGCCTCTGTAGGCGGCGTGGCAATTCCGGTACTCTCTGCACTAGAGGGAGTCGAAATGTTCTGCAGATTAGGAGTCTGCTGCAACGAGTGAGGGGAGTTCATCAAACCCGGTGTCGTGATTTCTTCCATGCCATCGGGTCCCTTCTTGCCGTTGGACTTGGTACGAACGTAAACCCATCCGTGGGTCTTCTCCATGTGCTGCTTGCAGTTGGACTCGCGCTTGGACGAGTAAGGACAAGGAGCAAACAGGCACTTGTAAAGCGCGGGAGCAGAAGAGTGACGGTCATTGATGTGACGATCACGCTCCTTTTCTGTAGGCCAACCATAGTTGTGGTACTTGCAGTCGACTTCGGGGCACTTCCAGCGACGTAGATGGGTCTTGGAGTGCTTTGTCAAGTCACAAGGACGCTTAAACTCTTTGTTGCAACCAGGGTGCAGACATCTCTTAGGGGCAAGCTCTTCGGGGGTGGGATTCTTCTTTCTGCGAGCCATAGAACGCATGATCTCTTCATCATCGGCAAGTTGTTCGCTTAGAGAACGCTTCATGCGCATGGGAGGAATCAAGGCGACGGGGCCATTCTCATCTTCAAGAATGTCACCAGTTTCGACAGAAATGGTCTTGCCATCTTTAGTCACGCGAACAAGTTGAGATGGACGGCCGTTCTGAGACATACCGCCGTATAACTTGATTTCATCCGTACTGAAGTTAGGTTCAAATGTCAGTAAAGGGCATGTTAATAATTTTGGATGCGCTGGAGTGCTAGAATGTGAAGTCTGAGACAAATCGTCTAGAGTATCGTGGAGAGATCCTAGCACTAATAGATGAACATACGGATGAGCGAGCATGGTAGAGTCCTGACCAGCAGCCAGCTGAGCTTTAGAGACAGCTAAGTGGGCGGCGTACTGGCGAATCTGCTCGGTAAGGTCGGAGAAGTAGGCGTTGGTGTATAGGCGGTCACCAGTGCGAGTGCGTTCCCGTTCTGGGATGATGTCAAGGTCGACGACGTTCTTGATGCACGCAACAGATGAAAGGCAGAAATTCAGGTATTGCTTGGAGGTTTTGGCCCTCTCCTTTAAAAGTAGAGTTTTATAAGTATCACCCCATACACCGGGATCGGATTCAAGTTCACTTACAGGTGCCATAAAAATAAGGGTCTTTTCAATATCTCTCAGGCAGACAATGTCATGGGTAGAAATGCGTCTAGGCACGTCCAGAACGATGGAGCGGAATTCTTTCAAAGAACTCTTAGCAAGCAAGGGTTTCAGGATGTGCTGCACTATGCGCACTTCAGCTCTGTAGCTTAGGCGCGAAGGCGACTTGCATGCAGCAGAGCTGCTGCTAGAATCCGAGCTTTTCGACTCTGTCTCTGACTCTGAGTCGTCTGAAGTACCAATGGCGCTGTCCACAGATGAAGAGCGACGGCGACTACGAGAACTGCTGCCTCTACGGTTGATTCTAGAGTCACGGATGTCGGAGTCGGAGGTAGAAGGGTCGACAGTGGGCTTCTTGAAGACAGTAGGCACAATTTCGGAGTGAAGAGTCTTGGTAGTAGTAGAGATAGACAGGCCAGAGAGAGACTCAACCAGAGAATCAGATACCATATCCTCAAGACTAGAGCGGGTCTGGCGTGTGAAGCTAGGAGGGTTGAAACTGGGAGAGATGGTCGAAGTGCTTCTCTGAAGAGAAGGAACAGCTTTAGTACAAGCATCACCGTCAGCCTGGCGACGGCTACGGCTGATATTGTACGTCATAGACATTTTGTAAAGAATGTCTACGGTAATCGAATCTATTCGGTTGTTATAGAATACTAAAGCTTAGTCCTATTGGATAAGGGTGGGTTAGCGCGGGTTTGACGGGCGAAATATGGCAATGAGATGGCTATTCCGCGTTCAAGGCAAAAATGTGTAAATTGAGAACAATGAATGCTTGAGATGATGGTGAATGAGTCACTTTAAAAGTAGAGTTTCCAAAGAGATGTCACGGGGCTTCTTTGTAATAGTATGTCAATGGCGCTGCGGCGTCAAGAACAGCTTAATGCGGCAGATTATAGCTGGCGTGACGGCAGCTTCATTCATGGCAGAGGAGCGGGAGACGGCAGTGGGGGTAGAATAATGATATCAAGTGGCTTCGTACCAGTATAGCAAAGAAGATATGAACGAAAGGAAGAATGTCCGCAGTCGTGAAGGTGATGATGCGGACTTACAGTGGCGATAATGTTGATTTGTAACCCAATAACTAGTTACAAGAGAACAAGCAGGGCAACAGTGTTGAAAAAGAGCCGGCGGATGACCGAGCTTTAAAGGGTGTTCGATCTATTATCGGGGCTTTGTTTTTAGGAGTATGGGCCTCAGACAGTATCAGTAGGCAATTTGAACAATGCAATGCGAATAAACAACGGGTCAATTGATGTAAGCGGGGATAAGTTGTCGAGGACGGTGACCAGGATTGATGTTGGCAATAAAGATTGGAATCGAAACAGAGAAATAAAGCAATAGAAAGAAAAAGAGAAGCTATTCAGCAACGATACTGACGATGCGAGTAGAAACGAGAAAAAAAAAAAGAAAAGGATTGGGCGGCGAAAAGATGTTTGAACGAGGAAGAAAGGAAAAGAAAAAAAAAAGACAATAGACTGGCGACCGAGAATCGTATGGAAGTAAATCGTCGCAAAGGTCACGGACACTATGGAATTAAAGACTTGGGTTTTGCTTTTTCTTTTTTTGCTTTTACTACAGAAAAGGGAGCAAACAGGGCACTGAAAAACAAGGAAAAAAAAAAGTAGCGCTCCAGGCCATTTGACTGGACCGGTGAGAGACTGCTGCCTAGTTCTGAGCCCCACCTCGAGAGCTCTTATTGGCCGCCGTGCGGGCGCTGGTCCCTGGTAAACACACTGCCCCTACCAAGTAAGGGACGGCGCAGAATTGGGACACCATCATCCATCCTGCTGGGGCACAGCTAGCGAGAAACAGAAAACAAAAAGCAGTGCATAGCACTAATAGCGCACTGAAAAGAAGCAGTACACAATTGGCCACCAAAACAAGTACTTAGCAGTGACTTTGGGCCGTGCCGAGAATAGCATAGCGGCAATGGGTCTCCACGCGGTACCTGCGGACTAGTGGAGTTCCACCACCAAGTACCTTCCTTTCTTTTTTTTTTTTTCTTCTTTTTTCTTTCTTTATTTCCTTCCTTCCCTTCTTCCCTTTATTTCTTTATTTGCAGGCCCAATAACCTAATAACTGCTGTTTATTGTTAGGCTCTTCGCTTATATCTGTATGTACGCCACGCGCAGAAGCATTAGCAGTGGACCAGTGGGCCAGGGTGCGCCAATGTCCCTTTCATTGTTGGGGCTCAACCGTATTTACAGAGTAGTACCTTTTCCCTTTATAGCGCAATATTTAGCGGGTGGTCGGCAAGCTTCAACGCCAATAAACTAAGCAACACTGGCACAATACATAGCATGGGGGATGAATGCGCTACGGACAAGCCAGCACAGCCCCAAAATGCGCACACTCTTGATACTTGCAAAGCCACGCTCCAAAAAAAAAAATTTAAAAAAAAAAATAGCATTCTTCATGTTTGATTCCTGCCCACCCGGCGATTTGTTTCGAGATCTCATGTTTCGATTGCTGTGCAGCCGCCGCCAATAATGAGAGAAAGCCACAGTAATAGAAATGGAAATACAGCATTACAAAACAAAGTGAGGGGCAACTTGCATCTGGCTGCATCGACATCTGCAGCCGCTCCGCAAACACATCATCGCGGCATCGTTCGTTACCATGTCTAGACTAGCGAATGCTGGGTCTGTCTCCTGAAATCAGTTCTCAATCTCAATTGCTGATAGACGGGCTATGGCATGGCACTTTTTTTCTCTTCGCCTTAACAACAGCCATCTCTCTGTTCATTAATTGCCTGCTTGTTTCGCTTGGCTTGGCTCGGCTCCAGTGGGCTGGCCTGGCCTGGGCCTGGAACTGCTGATTGATTGACGGTCGCCCCCAAATGCAATTGTCAATGCAATGAGTTATCATTCTCTGTCTGCCAAGCTTTATACGAACAAACATCAGCAATATCAGTAACTTGGTTAATGTAGGCGTATTTCAAAGCCTCAACAACCGCTAGATCTATTCCGGTTGAATCTTTGCTTCCATAGTTTTGGCTTCCATCGTCTGGCTGGCTTCATTCCCGTTCGGTGGCTACTTGGTTAGTCTATCCATCCGTCGTCTTCCCTATCACAGTTTTAGTATGTTGTTTGTTTAGCCTTTCCATCTTTCCTAGTCTGCCCACCACGATATTCAGTAAAGAAAGTTCCTATTAAAAGTCTCCGCCAAGCCAGAAGCGGCATCACGGCCATCCTACCCAGCTCCTTCCGCTGAGGATTCTACATTGATCAGCCTGGTTTTCCTACTGTTACTCCGTCTTTATCATGCTGTTTACATTCTAATGTTTTTTTTTCTCTTTTTCTCTTTCTTACTACGTAGAGTAGTCTACGAATCACGTCACATCTCCTCTTGATGAAAATACGGATCTAATTCCAATTCCAATAGCTTATTACTAAAATCTGACCGGCTCGCCATCACAATACGCAAAATCGTAGTCATCGGGGCGCATCTCAGAAGGCAGCCGAATTACTGGAATAGGCGGGCGCTTTTCTCTCTGCTCGTGATCGTAGTAGTGCTTTCGTGTCCTTTTTCTGTGAATCTTGGCCTGGCCGGAACACCGGTTAATCAGATTGTGGCACCGTGGCCTTTGAGCACAGCTAAAGGCATCTTGAGTACAACTAATGTACGTATCTCTCTTTTGTCTTGGTGTTGCATCGATGCGACAAGGAGAAGGGCATGGCTCGTCATGGTTCACTGCCAATTCAGAATGACCAGGCGTTTTGTCTACCGTAAGGGCAACACGATATTCAAAGCGCCACTAGTCCCCAACATTCTACGAACAGTAAAAGGAGCATCCGTTCCAAGTCAGTCCCAAAGAATAGACCAAAGACTGAACTTGAACCGCATTGCAATCTTATGTCCTCAAGTGTGACATTTGAGTTCTCACGGGCCATCTATCTGTCCGTCCAAAACAGCTTATTTTAGCTCCCTTTGTATCAATCTTGTCCGGCCAAGATAGACAAAGCGGCTATTAGCTCAAGACAGGCGAGCCCGACTCTTCTCTTTATCCTAACTTTTTAGACTGAACTACTGCCGCCAGTGTTTGCAACTTTGGATTTCATTATTCTCTAAAACATGAAGCCAGGGACTTTCAGTGGCGAACGGGCCATGATGATCGCACTGATCGACACCACTTTTAAGGGGAACACAACATGCAAATTCAAATAGAAATTCCACGAAGCATAAAGCAGAAAAACGCCTTAATATTGTTTATATACCACATATTCAGCGATATAACTTGTTTACAACTAAATATGTATGTAATCTGCGACTTACGAGAAGTATCTGATGCATAGTTTTAAATGCGCCCAGGAAGACTGGGAACAGAACTGTCCGCTATAATGGTAGCTATAACAGATTAGAAGAAAAAAAAGCTCAGGGCATCTAAGCCTCTAGCAGGTTACTAAAGTTACCACAACAAATAGAAATATATATTCCAGGGGCTGTTCTTCGTTCGCCTTCCAATATTCTAGATGAGTCTGTTCGCCCCCCAAAACTAGGGTATCGTCAACAAACAGAAAGTCTCTGTAGGGACCATTAAGAACCACTGCGTGGTTTTTAAATTCAACTGCTCATTGACCGGGATATGAAAAAATACATCATCTTACAAAATGGCTATGTACTGGTTCCTCAGGGTCCCTCTCTGTATTCTTGGCTATTCTTTGAAATGTAACACCTTGTTCACTATGTTCTCTTTACATTGTAAAGATTGGGGCCGACCACATCATTTGTTGTACATATCTGTATATGCTTATATGTCTACATGTTATATTGCATCGCCTGATCTCCAGCTATTGATTGATATCTATTTAGATCATCTTATATACATGTACAGTAAGTTTCTAAGTGAGCTAAGAAAAGTGTTGAAAAAAATGAGCATGTTGTGGGTGGGCTGATGAAAGCCAAATCTATCATGCCAAGGATTTTACGTATTTCTTAAATCCGTTTATATACCCTAACCCTTGTATTGGTGATCTTGTCCGACACCGAATTAGTCTGAGCTTCATTTCTCTGTATGAGCCCAAGTTTGAAGCCCGATGATACAGTTGACGTGAGTATGAGTAGAAATATAAGCTTGTAAATAGAACAGAAAAAATGACCTCCTTATCGCACGAGGCGATATTAGATCTTTGCAGGTTGCAAAACCCAATATGCTCTGTACAATATATTTGTATCATTTTTCATCCGCCCGTCGTATTCGACGCTTTTTCCCTCTTCTTTCTTCTTTACCATGAATACGTCGTCTTCGCAGCATGCAGCCTAAAGAAGCTTAAGTAAAATAGACGAGCACATACAACAACGTACAAATAATGACATCGACCGGTTGATCTCAGCCATGGAAGAATAAAACAGAAGCCACCGAATGATCGGACCGTCCGCCACCAACCAGGACGATGAGGGGCAGAATGGAAAGAACAGACGTTGCATCACCAAATCGTGACTGCCGTAGGAAATATCGCAGCCTGATTTCTCATATAGACTAGTGGAGGCGTTAATAGCACATGCAAGCATCGACAAATGCAACAGCTGCCGCTCGCCAAATCGTTACCTCATCTCGGAGATACCCTAAAAAAGATGATATAGTGATGCTAGCCGAAATGGAAGCCGGTGTACAACTCTAATTATCCACACATCAACATGACCTACATGAAATGCCCTCACGTTGGGCCCCTTGGGCGGCAGAAGCAAGGAGAAGATATCTCGGCTGCGATAATAATAGCTATAGATGTAGCTTCTACCTAATATAGCCGCTATTTGTATATACTGCATATACAATTCACGATAATACAGTAGGTGGCTTCAGCAGCTTTGTAGTGCGGGATCAACATCCCGACGTCGGTTCTCTGCCGTATCATTTTATATAGGGCAGCCTAAGAGGGGGAGGAGGAGAAGGAGGGGAATAAGAGGGGCATAGACGATATTGAGCTGACCGGTGAGTGTTAAGTGCTGGCTAAAACTATCGGCCTGTGCCGTGTTTGGCGATATACATCTGTAGAAAGCGGCTTGTTGAGGCTTCTGACGACCCTCTGGAGGATATTATGATTAGATAGCTGTGTCCTGTAGTATTTACAGATTTCACACGATACTTTATTTTTGTGAAAAAAAGATGTGTATGCACCTACTAATGAACACGGATTGGTAACCTGATCCTGTAACTTGGGCGAAGGCCATCCTCTACACGTATCTGGTACTTTCATAGAATGTGTATTCCTCTAAAACAGCACTTAAAGCTCACAAGCCTTATGGCGTATATCTTAGATGATAGTGTTTGTGTGTATTTTTAGAGGCTTATATACATATTTCTTGTGGCACGATTCCTCAATATTTCGCTCTTCCCCATCTTCTTTCTGTAATCCGACTGGTAGATTTTTGTTGGCTGGCTTCAGATGACAGTCTATAGGATAACTACATGTATAGTGCTTGCATAACGGATGACAATGACAACTGCAGGGCGTTCATCTAACAGGAAAAAAATTACACACAAGATAGATGCATTTTGTTATTTATACTGTATAAACAACATGTCAAAAGATTGAAAGTTCGTCATCAAGTACAAACAACCCTAACAGAGAAACAGAGAAACGCACTATCTTGACATTAGGGTTAACAATAGTACTAATACTGTTTTTACTTGAAAAGGGGTTGTTTGCCTGGACCTATAGTAAGCTTGCGAGATTGTTTTTTGTTATTTTTTATATTTCTAGAATACGCCTACTTCTCCATAAGAGTAAAAGGACTATCAAAATTTTTCGAAGAGAGAAGAACTAGAGGCTCTATCTTTGGCGAATTGTCTTTGACGCTTGGCAACGTTTTCTTTGTACGCTCGAAGTCATCGGCAGTGGCAACTTGACTTCTTATGGTCGTGGAAGACGCATTAGAAAATTGGAATATATAGATAATTGGGATCTAAGGAAGGCCATGACGCTATTTTTGACTGATATATGAGAACTAGCTTTGACATCACCATCACTGGAACATCAGCGTCAGTATGGAAACTAGTGAAGAATAAAGATCGTAATGTAATGATGTAGGCTAATTGTCTGGATTATGGAGTGGATACAATCCCCATGAAAAAGTGTGTGTGTGTGGGGATATCAAAATCTGTACTGATTACACCTGTACCAGGAGCATATTGATCCTATTCTAGCCTTCACATGCAGAGACCGTTCGTTCCTTTGATGGGGAGGCCCAAACTTGCGCGGTAAAATTTTGATGCTGGCAATAAGATAATACTCGATAGCCGTCATCATGGTGGCAGATCAAAGTGTGGTTCTTTGTGATACGTTGCGGGTATCGAACAAAGGTTTTGACATCTAGTTGGTAAAAGACTAACATGAAAGAGAAGGAATTTAAGATTAAAGTTTCTTGAATAGGGCTTTTAAGTAGACTCTACATTGATAGTACGATAATACCTATATCTTATGTATAAGCATCTATATGTGTATTAGTGTTTCTGTATAACAATTAATATAACGAAGTCCACAAAGCAAAACCCATTATATCAATAACGCACTAGTGATACTCATAGTATGGCAATGATACTAGATTGTTACTGAATATTCCAGGCATTCATCTTAAGTGTGAAGCTTGATTATAAAAGAAACTGTTTGCAATATAATAGATGACAAGTAGTCGAACAAAGAACTTGGACTTGACATTTAGACAATAGACGACAAACAACAAAGAAAACATACAATAACTTATTCTTTTGTTTTTGAAATCATATTAAAGACCCCACTGTTGCTTGATAGTGAGATTGCTTGCTCCTTTGCCAGAAATCGTCTGCTCCTTTACCAATACTGCATACTTATTGTCTAATGTGTATTGCTTGATACCGTCTTTGATCTTACGATGTCTACTATCAACTCCATCAAAGAGTATCGATATCACGATCGAATAAAGAGAATCATGAGCTAGAACTACTATAAATTGACCTCTGACCCTCCACTAGATCTGTTCTTGTGTTTCTTCTGTTCTGCATCTCACAACTAACACCAGGATCCACTCTACACTACTTCACATTTTCTCAGTCGAAATTGGATTGTCATCTGACCATAATTGAAGTATTTATAACACCAGCGTTTCACTCACACTAGCATTATCACCGACCTTCGACATCTTCATCATGTCTTACGCCAGCTCTGTTCAACCCGGCCCTAACAACCAGGTCTACTATCCTACCCCGAACAGCATGGTGCCTCATCATCCCCAGAACCAGGGCTTCTATCCGCAGCCTGGTCAAATGCCTACCCAAGGCCCTATGATGCCTCCCATGGGACCTATGATGCCTACCCAGGGCTATATGATGTCTCCTCACGGTAGCGCGATGCCTCATCAGGGTAACATGATGTCCCCCCAAGGAAACATGATGCCCCTTCAAGGTAACACTAACCCTCCTGCAATGGGTTCGTTCAACGCCGGCTATAACCCCGGATTTAACAACAACACCAACTATCACCAAGTTTCGGGATTACCTCCTTCGTACGAGCCTACCGATCGTGTCAGTAGACACAAGGAACTCAAGGAGAGAAGACTGGAGTCTCACAACGAGCGTGCCAGAAAGTTGCGTGACAAGGCCGAGTTTCTTGAGGCCGAGAATGTCCGCCAGGAGCTTCACGAAGCCGTTAAGCGTAGCAGACAGGTCAACACCGACCCAAGCAAGCGCTTTAGTCGTGGTCCTAACATGGGACTAGAGACCGTCGAAGAGGAGCGTGAGCGCCTAGAGCGCCAGCACCGCATCGACCATGCTGGGCGCATTCTCGATGTCCACTATGAGGATGAAGATGGCCGCCGCCCTCGTCCTCGCCAACCGTTCCAGATCCCCGGACCCGTCACTAACACCTACGGTGAGCGTGCTTCCGAATACCGTGTTACTGATGGCTACAACCCTTATGCCTCGGTTGATGGTTTTGCGCTTTCTGGTGCGCAGTGGAAGGACGCTATGGAGTTCGCCGCTCGTTGCGCTGGTAACAAGCCTGCGGAGCGCTCTTCCAACCGTTGTTTTGAGTATGTCCCGACCGCCTCGGGAGCCTCGAGCTCGCCGAAAGCCCGTGAGTACGATGTTGCCGGTCTGGAGAATCGTTTTGGCAACCTCAACATGAACGTTTACCGTGGCAGTAACATGGGCGAGAGCACTACTCGCGGCAGACGCTAATTCATCTGTTTTGGTGTTACGTCGTCTTGAGCGACACGACTAGATGCCGCCTGACTTGGTTTAAGCTGGTCTTGACTGAGTTAGGTCCCGAGCTAAGCATCTCCCATTTTCCTTGCGTACTTGATTTTATGCGTTCGATGTTTTACTGACTTTTGCATTGTTTTGCTCTTTTGGTTTGCATTTTTTTAGACTTCATATTAAACCGTCAAAAAAAAACAAAAAAACAAAAAGAATTGTTTACTGTTGTTTACTTACTTTTTGGATTTACTAGAAAAGATTGACTTGGCTGTTGACTTTATATATAAATACAAATCTAAACCCAACCCTTCTATTGTGCCAATATTAACTGATACCGTGATCTCTATGCTATGAATGCAAATTTATTCCGTTGACAAATAAGATAAAAAAAACCATGACTCCGTAAACCCTTATGTAACCCTGATTCAAGAAGAGATTTAATCTTGTATACTCAAGCTTCACTTATACATGTGCCCAGCCGTTTTCAATAAGTACCTGCATCTCGTTAATGAGACAAAAGTCACCGGGTTCTTTATTTTGTGGATTCTCCCTTTTCCACTTGCGCAACCGGCTCGACACCATCCAATCTCTAGTAAAAGTAAAAGTGAACAGTCTTCTGAATCGACTCTCCCACAGACCCCATATTATTTGGCTAACGGTCAACCAGCTCTCATCCCCAGTTGGGTGTGTGAGTTCGTATGCCCGAGGATTATATGCTACGCGGACCTGTGGATTGAGGAATACACCTAGCTCGGCAGATAGGGGATTATCGGCATGGATGAGACAACATTCGCTACCTTCGAGATGATGTAGCGCAAGAGAATCCGAGATACCTCTGAAACGTAACGGGGTTGAAGCTACAAAGGGCTCGGTAGGCATTGCCACGATTCCGTTCCAGCAGCTCCTGACTGGGACAGCAGCTTGGTTCAGAAGTAGGGCATTTCGTGATATAGATGACCTAAAGTACGGCCACGTCGGCATTAAATGGGCACTGCCGCTGGAGTCTCGTAAGGCAAATGTATCGTAGTAGGTCGGTGGTTGCGAAAAGTCGAGGGAACAGGCAGCAGCAAAGCTTCCATCGTTTGTATCTAGTAGCCGGAGGGCATCTTCGGCCTGTAACAAGAGTATTAGTATGCTTATCATGGAGAAGATCCGAGATGTATTAATGACATAACTTACAGTGAATATCACGTCGTTTAGAAACAATATCTTATCAAAATGTATACCTGCCTTGTGTAACTCTTCCAAGTCTTTGAGGGTACGATTACGCAGTTTCGATAAGAACGGAATACGCCGGAGTTCACGCTGTCCACGTGGAGTATCAATCCACCCTTCGCCAACAGCCACAGCTTCCATTTCGTCCTTGTGAGTGATATAGGACCGAGTGATGTTACTTGCGACGCCAATATTCTTGAGCTGGTGGTCTAATTCACCTAGCGCAGCTTTAGTATCATCCCAGCTTCCACTTTCATAGACGCTAACAAAAACATTCTTTGGTCCCAATGCCCCGGCTAGCTGCACAACTGCCTTGTTCCAATGGTTGCGTACAATTTCTGCGTCATTCCAATGCATACTAGCAATATACACGCGCTCGCCATGATGCCGCCGAGCAAGATCGATAATATCACCGCTGTCGTGGGCTACGGAGAGATGGACGTAGATGCGGGCTATGTCGAGGATCTGCAATAGACCGAGCAGAACGATGAAGATCCGCGGCCATGGCGTGCGCATTAACCGTCGTAGTTTAAGCTTGAAAGAGCGTGAAGAGTAACTAGATCGGGCACGGTAGGAGCTTCCGGCACTGTCGAATGGAAGCAATGGCGGCGGCGATGTGCGACGCTTAGCTGAGGGCGCAAAGAGGCGCGCCATTGGAGTTGGGTGGTATCAATTAAGCGTGAAACATTGGTTGTCTAATTGGGAAATCGGAAGCCTGGGCGCTTGATAAGAAGAGTCTGTAGTATAATACATAGAAACAAATAGGCTACTACAAGCTATGTGGAGCCATGGTTAGAGGTGAGGTCAAGTGTGGATGCTAGGCTGGCTGTGTTGGACAACTGTGGCTATTAGTCTGCCAGCTGTCTGCAGCTGGCTCAAAAATTGAAGGAGTCAGGGGTTCGAAGCCTATAGCACCGAGAGGTGGCATTTTGAGGTCTTAGGAAGCTCAATTAAGTTTAGACATCAATCCCGATTGAAGATTTCAACATTTTTCTACGCGCAGCGCCACTTTAGCCTTCGAGAAAGTCATTGGTTAGCATAAATGTGTTGGATTTTGGCTGGCTAAGCTGACACGAACTTGGAAGCGGCTGATCCATGTCTTCTGGCAACTTAATGGAAACTAATCTACATGTACTGCCATACTGTATGCTAAAGAGTGGGGCAATATACAATCAGCACATACATATGTAATCAACAGCAATCAACTTATAAAAAAACTAAAAAGGACGCCTCTGGTTCGGTCAGGGTTGAGGTTGATCAGGGTTTGGACGGCCATTCGACAGGTACTTCGCTTAATAGAAGGAGCGGCAGCAGCTTGCCAGGTGGCCTGAAGTCGCAATTGATTTGATTATATTCAACGTCTACCTAAACCACTAAGATCATACGACGCCTGAAGTCGCAATTGCTCGGAATGGAAACATATATATATAGCTGGTACTATAACTAGAGGCAAACTTAAGGCCGCTAAGCGTCCTCAGAATACAGTTGTAGTTAGTTGTATATGTAGACAGAGAGCTATTGCTTAGTTTAGTTGGTAACAGGTAAATGGGCAAGAGCGGAATCTGCGCCTTCCCATAGTGAAAAGTTGCTGACAACACCAAAATACCCATACTTCCTTTTCTTTCCTCCTTTCTTATGTTTCGTTCCTTTTTGTTTCTTCTCTTCTATTCTTTTCGACCACGTCTTGTTTTTCTTTTTCATCTATTTCGAGGAGCTCTTACGCTTCCCTTTCTTTCTTTCTTCATTACTGTCGTTCTCTGCTGATTTTAGCCCAGGTATGATTTGTGTTTGGCATGCCCTCAGCATAATTAAAACTGCTTCTGCAGCCTAGATGGCCACAACCAGGCCCTGGCTTCCGCATCGTGTTCCCAAACTAACATTGAGATTTTGATCTAGCTTTATCCATCCCATCACGACCTCACCTCTACCATATCAATTGTATACTAGACACACCATGCGTCATTGTCCACGCCGCAGGGCACGCTGCGGCAACGGAAGTCCCGCGACAGAGCGTTAGTCCCGCGCCTGTCGACCGCACGCCTGGCTCCGGCGCCATCAAAGAGAACAAAAAGGGCAAACCGTCCGTCCGGCCTAGTACTGGCGAGCTCGCACACAAGATCGCCTTTTCTGTGATCACCTTGCTGGCCTTTGCCACGCGTTTCTGGGGTATTAGCCACCCTGATGAGGTCGTCTTCGACGAAGTCCACTTTGGAAAGGTAAGATTAATCAATCTAGGGACCATCTTTCACACTTCTTTCTGACTCTTCTCGCTAGTTCGCCTCGTACTATCTCGAACGCACATATTTCTTCGATGTCCACCCCCCCCTCGGAAAGCTGTTGTTCGGCTTCGTTGGCTGGATGGTTGGCTACGATGGTAGCTTCAAATTCGACAACATTGGTGACTCCTACATTACAAACAAGGTCCCCTACGTCGCCTACCGTGGCCTTCCCGCTTTTCTGGGTGCCATGACCGTCTCTGTCGTATACCTCATTATGTGGGAGTCTGGTTATAGCCTGCCTGCCTGCATTTTGGCTGCTTCGTTGGTTCTTCTGGACAACGCCCATATTGGCCAGACCCGCCTGATTCTACTAGATGCCACCCTGATTCTGGCCATGGCCTGCTCTTTGTTGTTCTATATCAAGTTCTACAAGTTGCGCCACGAGCCATTTTCTCGCAAGTGGTGGAAGTGGCTTATCCTGACTGGCTTCGCTTTGTCTTGCGATATCTCCATCAAGTATGTTGGCCTGTTTGCCTTCATCACCATTGGTTCTGCCGTCGCTATTGACTTGTGGGAGCTGCTTGATGTGAAGCGCCCTGGTGGTACTCTGTCTATGAATGAGTTCATCAAGCATTTTGCTGCTCGCGCAGTTGGCCTGATCATCCTTCCTTTTATCTTTTACTTGTTCTGGTTCCAAGTTCACTTCGCGGTTCTATCCCGTTCCGGCACCGGTGACGACTTCATGACGCCTGAGTTCCAGGAGACACTCAGCGATAACTTGATGCTCGCCAACGCTATCGATATCCACTACCAGGACTCTATTGTTCTGCGCCATAAGGAGACTAAGACCTACCTGCACAGCCACCCCGATCGCTACCCCCTGCGTTACGATGACGGTCGTGTTTCCAGCCAGGGTCAGCAAGTCACCGGCTATCCTTACAACGATACTAACAATTACTGGCAAATTCTTCCCGCTGACCCCAATGATGATGGTGCCGGCCGTATTGTCAGAAACCACGACCTCGTTCGTCTGCGCCACTTGGTCACTGACACCATTCTTCTTTCTCACGATGTTGCTTCGACATACTACCCTACCAACCAGGAGTTCACTACTATCAATATCCCCGAGAGTATCGATAGCCATCTCAACGACACCCTGTTCGAGATCCGCATCGAGAACGGCAAGGACAACCAGGAATTTAAAACTATTGCCAGCTACTTCAAGCTGATTCATAACCCTAGCAAGGTTGCCATGTGGACTCACACAAAGCCTTTGCCTGAGTGGGCGTACAAGCAGCAGGAAATCAACGGTAACAAGGCTATTGGTCCTAGCTCTAACATCTGGTATGTTGAGGACACTCCTTCAGTTGATCAAGATGATGTCCGTCGTGTCAGGGAGCCTCGCCCTGTCAAGCACATGCCCTTCCTCAAGAAGTGGCTTGAGTTACAGAGTTCCATGTTTTACCACAACAGCAAATTGACTAGCAGCCACCCTTACGCTAGTCAGCCTTACCAATGGCCTTTCCTGTTGCGTGGTGTGAGCTTCTGGACTCAAGACTCTACCCGCCGGCAGATCTACTTTGTCGGCAACACCATTGGCTGGTGGTTGGCCAGTAGTTTGATGGCTGTCTATGCCGGTATTGTCATGGCTGATCAGCTGTCTCTGCGTCGTGGCCAGGATGTCTTGGATCACCGTACTCGCTCTCGTTTCTACAACTCAACTGGCTTTTTCTTCCTTGCCTGGGCTACCCACTACTTCCCCTTCTACCTGATGGGCCGTCAGCTTTTCCTGCACCACTACTTGCCTGCTCATCTTGCGTCGTCGCTGGTTTCTGGATCGCTGCTAGAGTTTGTGTTCATCAGCGAGTCGGATCCTGATTACAGTAACAACAAGAAGAGCAACAAGTCTGAGCCTAAGCGCCATCTCAGTGCTGCTGAGCGTTATGCAGGCCAGAGTATGTTGGTTTCCTGGATTGTTTGCATTGCATTGGTCGTTCTACTGACTATTTGCTGGTACTTCTGGTTGCCTTTGACTTACGGCCACCCTAGCTTGTCTGTTGATGAGATTCAGACCCGCAAGCTTCTCGGATACGATCTTCACTTTGCCAAATAGAATGCTGGCACTAAAGAGGATCCCCGAACAGTAATCATGCCTCCACCGCGTCGTGTACGTGTGTCATAAGCGCTATGTCTTACACACAAACACATATGCTTTCATCAGTTTTGAAATGAATCACGATGCTGTTATATATTTCTTTCATCTCTTTCATCTCATTTCTTTTGTGTCGACAATTGGTCTCTTTGTGTGATTGATTTCTAGGTAAATGCATGTATATTTTGTAGAAAGGGGAGGGGGAGAAGGGTGGAGTCCGTTGCCGTGCTGGCACAGCATAGGCAACAAAGATTAGGTCAGTCAGTCAATGCTGATGTAGTTTAGATTAGGGGGTTTCTATGATGATATTCTAGAACAATTAGACAAACGTTTCTTTACCGAAGCCGAACAAAGATGATATACTTTGGATGATATGAGATGACGCTATTTAAGAAAGAATTACGCCAGCTACTATGCTAGGAACAAGAAAATGTCAAGTCTCGGTTGGGTTCAAAGTAAGGAATCAGATAGGAATCAAAAAAAGTTTGGCATCAAGATCTAGTCGAAAAGCTTGAAGGAAGCTCAAAAAGCTGAACCGAGGCGGACTTGAACCGCCGACCTTTTGTGTCCATCCATTCGAAGAGGAGTGTTAGACAAACGTGATAACCAACTACACCATCGGTCCTTGTTGTTGTTGTTATATTTATACTCTTCCTAAACTCCATCGGTCCTTGTTTTTTTGTTGTTGTTGTTGTTGTTATATTTATAATCTTCCTAAACTATTATGAATGGATTTTCGAGTCCGGCCGAGCCGATTTTTCTGTCACCGGGTTTTCTGTCTCCTCCGCCCGTATCACTTCAGGGTCCGGCTCAGCCTCTCGGGTGTCCATAGGGCGCCATCCGTAGACTACCCC
>RHDR01000399.1:0-28760 GCA_009806295.1 Davidsoniella neocaledoniae
TGCCCCAGTAATAGTACAAATAGCTAGTCTGTAATATATCAACTCCTTCTTTCTCGCTACTCATCAGAAACTCTTAGAAGGGCAGAAAAAAAGCCGACATGTACGTGGAAGATCAGACCGGATGACTTTTAGCTTTATTGCTAGTGTTTTGAGTAGGTCTTTAATGAACTTCAGGGTTTATCTAACATTCTTCGGGTTAATTACGAGCCCCGCCCCCTTTTGTTCATTGATGCAGTATAAGCTTTAGTGAATATTAGGGTTAGGACATGGAGGCATGGATAATGTTATTCTTGGGGCTCGGAAAAATTCACCTACGACGTCTATTGCTTTATGTTGTTGAATAGCGGCTGTAGTTAGCATGACAGTTTCTTTCTCTGTTACCCTATGAGGCAATGTTGACAGGTTATCATCACCATCATCATTAGTGGGTAGACAGCGGGAGTCACGCCGCAAGGACCCTGTCTCCAAGCCATCGGCTCCAAGACCAACTTTCAAAGGTCGTTCCCTCTTGCTTGGAGACCAAATAAGGCACGGAAGATGAATCAGAGGCCTGGCGACGATCATACATGAGAAAATTCAATATACAGAAGATATGCCACGCCTCGAGTTTCCATTTGACCAGCATAGAGTTTACATGTATTGTACAGATGGATCTCTCCTACCAATAGATGGGTGTAGCAAAGGGTGAACAATAAAAGAGATCTCTCATTAGGGCTTCTGTTTATATTACCAAGTACCAAGCATAATGGCTGCCAGAAGACGTTTCCCCCTTCCCCAGCACAACAGAAACCTTCTCAGAGTCGCATATGTGATAGATAGGCAGATACATATATACCAGAGAACAGCCTAAGAAACCCCAAACTGTGTGTCATGGTACTGATCTGGTAGAGAGGGATTTTGACATCCACCAGGGTTTTTCTTTTATGGAGGCCAGGGTTGAGCTGACGATAGTTTGAAGACATGTATACGCCGCTTCACCCATCAAGACCTGGCTCGCATGAATAACGATTCAGGAACGAAGTAGTAATATCGCTGAAAAGAAAGATCGCCGGGAGGCTTATACAACCTAAATGGCCAAGACTGCTTCATAATAACATGGCGCCAATGCATTGCTCATACATATAATATCACGAGATTAAATATACAAATATGTCAAGAGCAGTCGGAAAGAAGGAAGGGAGGGTTACTTCAAGCCCGGGCTAGCCCTAGCTGTGAAATTGCATATCACTGCAAACATCACCTAAAGAGTCCAAAGAGTAGCAGTAATTACTTGAAAGGCCAATATTCTTCAGGGAGGGGTGCAAACTCGGTAGATTAACAAGGACTGACTAGGAGAACGGAGAAATAAGTTACGGGTATAGATGAATAGGAAAAAAAAAGAATCAGAAGAACGAAAAGAAGACTGAGAAAGTAACGTGAAGCTATGGAATAGGCTGCCTCATTTCTCTATCCTAGAGCATTAACTAGAGCACTACCAGAAATATAGAGAAAAGAGAGGAAAAGATTATAAGAAAAAGAAATGAGAAGAGAATCTGACGATACTTTCGGGATGTGGATTGTAACTCTGTGCCCGAAGATGCATGGCAAAGATGTCCGGAAAATATACGATTAACCCTGAAGGAAGTAAAGTAAGACCTTTGGGCACCAAATGCCAAAACAACTTAGTGTTAGTTAACATGTAAGGTTAACCGAACGGCCTAGCACTTCTTACCTCTTTGTGGAAAAACTATATCTTCCGGTTTTTGAGACTGGTGATCTTCGACATGAAGCATATGATATTAGATTCCATAGTAAAGAAAAAATGGCAAAATCCTCTGTTTCTTTTTATTTTCTTTGTATTGTTGTTCAGATGTTATGGTTCACCTCATTTCTAAACAAGCTAGTTTATGGGCAGCTATGAACCCTATATCACAGTAACTTCTATTGCATCATTTGTATCATGCTGGTTAAGTTGGTTGGTTGCCAGTCAACTAGCCTTAATAACCCAACCTGTCAACTGCGACTTGGTTGACAAGGCCATAATTTGTATGAAGCAGAAGAAGCTTCGCCCTGGCACCGGCTTCTCACCAAGCCGTCCGGCAAAACAAATGGCTTGAACTAAGTAGTGTAAGGAATGGAATAAGACTATTCGTCAAGAAATATTATAATACTGGCGTCTAGAATCATATCGGGTGCTCATACTATCCGCCTGTGTTAAATTTTTCTTTTCCTTTGTTGTAATGTTTCGTATCTTGTATGTAGTGTTTCACTCCCGAGAACACAGCATGAAGCCATTAGACAGTTGAAGATGTTTTATTAAGTAAAGATGTTGGGGACGTATATATGTAGTAGTGAATGACAATAGAATGTCTAGCATGTTTTTTTTCTTCTTTTCTAACAATATGTAGTTAGAAAATAATCAGGGAAAAGTCTGTATCTGTCTGTAAAGATTTAGAGAGTATTGTACAAAATGCCACTCTCAGTGTCCAATCAGAAAAAAAAATCGATTATTTCACTAGTTTCGATGTAAGCTGAGGTTGATGATGTTATATTTCTATGATATTGTGCTGGCTGAATGACTGTGCTCGCCTGACGCTTTCAAACAAACACTGTATGTGTAAGCTAGCGTCATTCTGAGACCTAGTAGTTGAATGTTTCAGGAATAGAAAAGGCTACTGCAGATGTATGTATGTATTTCTACTGCCTTATAGAGTCTAGTTATGCATGTGATGTGATGTGATGTGACGGGGAGTGTTTGTGATGGACGAATCTACAATGAGTGAATGCAACGCTAAATCAGTAAGCGGTCAGTCAACATTATAGATACATACCTAACTGTACATACCTGTATGTACATGTACGTATGTATGTAGCGTTACTACTACCTGTATCTTTATTCATAGATATGTATGTTAAAGTGACCGGTAGTACTAATTCCAGAGCCTGGAGTCATACAACTTATTGCCGGAAGATTGGTATAGTCCGTCATTCCTTCTTCTTACGTGCGTAATTAATCCGGTCAGTTCATTATCGGCCTCGAGTTGAAAAATGTAATGTGTAATTTTCATGTGTAGATTTGATAGCAACATTGAAGAAACCGGAAATTCATAAGAAACAATTGTACGTACATACATGAGACACTTTTACATGTAATGAACAAAACCATATGGGGAAATTATAAAATGAATGTGCCTGTGCCGCTTGATAATCTATCTAATACTATGCGATGTTCTTTTCCCCTGTAAAAGACAAAATACTAATATCTAGAAGTACATATGTAGGTGGATGTCAGATGGTAAAGACTTTAAGCGAGAAGGCAAAGGAGGGGCTATAGAACCTTTTTATTGATCCAAACGTAGGAGTTTAAGAGTTGACCGAGGAAACTAAATGTACATACATTCGTCATGCATTTTTTTTCCTATAGCACACAGCGGAAGATGGTCGAAAATGAAAGAGAGAGAGTGAGAGAAGATTGCGTCGACATTATAACATGGCTGATATAGGGTTAAAAAGGCTATAGCATAGAATTGGGAAATATTAAACTGAACATTGGTACATCATACACGAGATGATGGACGTTGGACAAACGGAAGGTAATACTGCCTTACTATAAGGTTAGACGCATTGAGGGATAGATAGACATGTAATAGCAGTTACTGAAGACTTGATAGTATTGACTGCTTATGACACTATAGTTATGTGTTATATAGATTTGCTTGATACATATTTTGGAAACGCAGGGCTGGAGAACCAGAACTGGAGTTGTAGTGGTACTGGTGATGCCTTTCGTTCTGCTATCAAGCCCCAAGGCGATGATTAAGATAGCCAGCCAGAAGAATACTCAACAAAATTTGACGGGTTTGTCTGTTTGATGTGAGGCCGTGACTTGAGGGCAGTGTTTCTGTAGCCGGTATTTCGATATATCTGTACAACGGCAATTTACTAGGGAGAGCGAGAAGACGGTTGAGGTTAATAATATTTCTTGCCCTTGTTGAATACCTTATCTTGATTTTTACAAAGTACATATACATATACATGTATGTACATGTAGAAAGAGGCTTCCATGGAATAGAACAATACGGTATCATGAGAAGAGGAAAAAAAGGTAGCTCGGATTAAAGCTTAGCCAAAAGTGAAGGGCCTGGGATGGGCCTTGCAAATACATGCATACCTCAAGCCCCATCCGTCTAACACGTACCCTGTAAATCACCCAGAAAGCCAGGGCCTACTGCGCTCCCCTGACGACTAGCTGAAGTGTTATAGGGTAGACTAAACCCAGCTAAACTAGCTATAAATGTAGGCAACACAGCATAGGCAAACAAGTAGGCACCACTTGGTAAACCTTTAGTTGTAGAGCTTATTGAGGAAGGGGGGGAGGAGGAGGAGGAGGAGGAGGGAGAAAGAATGAAGCCGACGCGGGGCTTATTTCTCCTCCCTTTCCCGATTGAGATTGAGATATGGAATGCTAAAACTCGATATATTTCTATACTGAAGAAGGAGGGGGACGAGGCTGAATCACCGGAGGCAAATTGATTTTGCTAAGTCCAGGAAAAGTGCAGAACTGAATTGCAGGCCAGATTTAGAAGAAAATTCAAGCCTTGCTGAAAGCTTCGATTTCATTTTGGTTGACCAGAAATGGACTCTTCAGTTTTTGTAAAGCCATTTTGTATTAGTATGATGATATCTATAGGTATGTATTTTGTTGAATATATTCTGGAAGATGTTGGGATAGTAAAAAGCCTTTTGAGCAGCATCGTGACCTCAGCACATGATCAGTAAGAAATAATAGAAATGTAGACATTAAGATTGAGGCTATAGTTGTATGTGGTTGATATCATAGAACAATTCAACAAGGGTGGTAGACTAAGAAGAACTAGAAGCCTTTGTTCTTGTTTTCGGAAATTGTGTGGCCCGCTTTTGAGGTGCTCTTTATTCGGGCTCTATTGCATATCTCACTAGTAGGCCATTATTGGGCCATATGGTGACAGCAGGAACAGTAACTCTACAATTTTCTTGATTGCTTTATTTTTTAACACAGTGTAGATTGTTAGATTTCTACTTTTGAACTCAAGAATAGTCACTGGAAACATGGAAAAATTTCCATCACTTCAGAAAATAAGGGCAGGTTGTAGTGTAACTGTACATGTAGGCCGGCGATAGGGAAGGAGCGGTAGAAAGGGACGCTAGGCACTGACCAGTAGCCAGTAATATGGCAGATAGCAGCCGCCCGCGCCTAAATAAAGCTGGCAAGCACAAAAGATGCAGCAAAATAGAGAGGGCGGTCTAGCATAGAAACTCTAGGCACTGGCAAAAATGTATATTTAGTAGATAGAAAAGTAGAGCAAAAAGGACAGCAATGAAGGTTGAAAACGGGCACTTGAGCAGCCCAAAAATGGAATAAAATAGAGACAGAAAAGCTGTGACTCTACGATGGCTCGAAGACAGGATAAAAATACAACAATAGAATCTGGGGAGCGGCTGGCATTTGCGGACTCATAGGCTCACGATGATAGGAGAAGCAAGAAAGTAAAGCAAAGCAACATCGAAATATAGCAACAGACGCTCGGCTTTCAAGCTTTGATAGACCTGTCATAGAATAGCAGAGAGAGCCTTTCTTGTGGTCTTTTTCTAATTTTTTTACGTCGTTGGCCTGTCCGTTCTTGGTCTGTTCCAGCGCTGTAAAAGTCAGTTCGGCCAAGGCCGCATAGAGGTAAAAACTGCGAACGAATAGGCCATCCACTACGAATAGACAGAAGAGAAAGGGCTTGACAAAAGCGCCAGATCCAGTCGTTGCTTCTGTGCTGTTCTTAAGCTATGTATGTAGTACTGGTTCTGTTAGTTGTCTTTGCGTCTTTCCTCCTGCTGAAGCGACGGCGGCGGCGCTGTTCTTTTTTTAGGTCTTTTCTACCCCTGCCAGCACAGAAGACGTAGCAGCAAGTGTGTTGTGCTGTTTTTTATTGCTTTGTTGGTTAGTCTTTTGCTCCTGTAAGCTGACCTTGTTACTGGCTTCGTAGAGGGCTTCGTAGAGGGGTGATCGTCTCTGTTTCGCATTCATATCCGGCTTTAAAGGTGAATGGCCGACCAAGCCACACCAAGTAAACGTGGTCTAAGACATGGATGATCTCGTGTGTGTCTGTGTATACATGTACATGTGTAGATAATAAACGAAGCGAAACTAGACTACCTATACGAAGAATTCTACATAGTCTCTAGATACGATAGAAAGTTGTATATGTACATGAAAAGTAACGTAGTTAGACGTGAGCTTGGAGCCGATGATGAACTGTTAACGAGGGCTTGGAAGAAGGGCACAAAAAGAGAAATAAAGTGTCTAAAGTTGTCAACATGAGCTCAAGCCAGACGAACAGCGGAAAAAAAAGAATACAAAATGCTGTGAATAATCTTTTACTTGTATTTTTTTCAGCGGCATTAGCCCGTACGGACATGAAGACTGAAAGCAGTAAAAAATAAACCACGCAAGGACCAAATCGCAGGCCACAGCGTTTCTCGTAGAAAATAAAAGCAAAATTTATTGACTGTAAAAAAGGGAAAAAAAAAGAATTTAATTGTTTTCTCACGGTCTTGGCCCAGACAATGGGCGAACACAACGAGTATCAAACCCCTGCGGTCTTGGTACAGTACAGTACATGCCTAGTAGGCAATAGTCAGTAGTAGTTACATGTATACAATTAGAAAAGATGGTTGACATCAACGGAGTGGGAGATAAAAACACGCCCTAGATGTTAGGAGGGGGAAGAGGTCGAAGAGGAATATATAGAAGAGAAAGAGAATGAGACAGAGAAAGAGGAAGAAACTAATATAGAGCAGCAGAGAGACAACCGGTAAACCACGGAAAAGAAAATGCGTTGTGTAAGCTACAGCAAAGAGATACACTCTAATTTACACGTACAAGCAAATGTAGTTGTATCGTCACTAACAGAGCAACATAACTCTAGTAAAAAGTCAGCCAAATCAAATTCCAAGGCAAAATAAAGAGTTAAGCCATTTCCAGCAAGCAAAAAAAAGTCAGAGCTCTCTCTGGCTGACATGAAAAACCATGAAAATACACCCCTCGTCCCTAGGATATCAGCACATCACATACACCCCCCTTCCAGTCCACACCCTCTTTTTGCTACTCTGGCTGAGAAAATGGCGCTCCGCCGTTTTATTGGATCAGTTTTTTTTGTTCTCTTGGTCTAGAAACTCGAGAAATAGAAAAGCAAGCGCCTGCCCGCTTCATGTCGATCTTGGGAAGAGAAAAAAATATCATAAAGCCTGACATTGTTCTTCTTCAACTACTACGAACACTCTTATATATCCTCGATCCAACCAACACTCTACGTTCCTGACTCTGACTCTACTACCTTTCAGCTACTTCTGATATTATCGTCACTTCTACTACTACTTCTACTAATACTCTATATACTCTACTGCTATACCCTTCACCGTGGACCTGCACTAGACCGATAACGAGGGGAGACCTGCTCTGACGCTGTCTCCTGCTCTACACATCCTCTCACCCTAACTTCCTCTTCTCCTGTACTACTTTTCCGTCTTCTATTGTATAATTTATTCCCTTCTACCTATCTTCATAATGAGCGTCTCTACGATATCATACAAGCCCATGGCTCGTTCCGGCCGCCCAAAGCTGTCTCTGGCTACTCACATGGCTACGGCTTCTGCCGCCGCTACCTCACACAGAATCACGAGTACATTGGCGCTGATCGAGCACTCGTCACCTACCGCCTACAACACATTGACCAACGTCTATGTGCCCAGCACCAGCTCTGTGGCCAGCGTGCCGCATCACCACCACCAGGTACATCACCAACACTCACATTCCGACCCATTGACGGCGATCAACACCAAGACGGTCGCTGCTATAGTTCCAAGAGCCAGAAACAACAACAACAATCTTACCCAGAGACCCCATTGACGGCCTACCCAATATCACCCGCGGGCTCTGCCAGCTCGGCTTCCGGCTCTGCCACCAAGCAAACCCCGCCAGCAGACGCCACCTGTTTCTCCTCCAGCATGACGTCGACTCCTCCTCTATCAGCCGGCCCCGTCGAGCAGCGTGGTGTCTTCAACTTCCCGGCGCCGTCCACATCATCCGTTGAGAGAAGCTCTCTGAAGTTGAGCATCAACACCCAAGTAGCCGCATCCCGCAGCGTTTCCATCTCTGAGCCGCGCCGGGCCTCCATTGCCGCCGCCGAGCTGCCCAGCCAGCAAGAGCAGACAGCCTGCTTTGGTGCCACCGCCTCTTCGCCATTGGCTCCGGCGCCGTTCATCCGTGCCAGCTCGTTGCCCTACACGCAGCCCCGCTCGCTTCACAGCATCCTGCGCAACTCACCGAGCCGCCAGTCTCGTGGTCTGGTCGCCCGCGTACCTAAGCACGTTGGATACAACTCTCCTCTAGAGCAGACTATCGTCAACGAAAAGTACACCATCTCGCACATTGACCTGTTGACTGCTGATGAGCCGGCATCTCCTGTCTGGACCGGGGCTAGCGAGCCTAACACTCCCATCGATCCGTTCTCGGATAACCAGACTCGCGACGGTGGCATGACTCCCGGTCCCTTCGAGGAGATGCGCCGCCGCATGGCTGGCCTGGCCCCTTCGTCGCCTATGGTGGCCAAGGGCGCTGCTACCCCCGCCATGCCTGCGTCCACTACTAAGCGCCGTGAAAAGAAGCGCCAGTGGCGCTGGACCATTGGCCAGGAGGACGAGAACGACATCGCCGACGATGAGATCAGCGGCGCACTGGTGGCTCTCCGCGCCGCCGAGCAGTCGCAGAAGAAGGCTCGCCTGTCTATCGAGCCCGAAGCTACCAACGACAGCAGCAGAAATATCCCTGTGGCCGCGCCCATCTCTGCGCCTATCCAGCTCAGCATTCCCGTGCCACACCCGCGCAACAAGCGTCCTGCTCTATCTCTAATTCCCTCTTCGTCTTTCTCTGGTGTGCCGCGCACTGTCTTGCCGGTGCCTAGCGTCTCTTTCAGCCAAAGTCCTGATATGGACATGTCGGATGCCAGCAGCATCATGGAGTCTTCGTCTGTGCTCGGCGATACAGACACTGATATGGACGATTCTGAAGAGTCAGAAGCTGACAGCGAGCCTAAGACGCCGGTGTCACGCTACTCTAAGAAGCTGCTCTCATTATCACAGCCCTTTGCGGCATCAAATATGCTCTCCTCATAACCTCCTTCTCTTTTCCTTGTCTCTTAATCATACATCTACTACAACCCCCTCAAGACACTGTCTGCGAAGACTCATATCCTCTTATCTTCTTGTCTCTCGTTCAGTCTTCCTTTTTATATATTTTATCTTATAGCGAGCTTTTCTACTCGGCATCTTGTTGACATCGATGACAAACTGGGCGTATTGTTTAGGCCGTGGAGATATCGGCGTGTATCTTGCACTGGCTAGGTGATGAATGAATGGGCTTTCACCACCACCAGAATTGTTATTTGATTTTGTTATCTTGCTTCTCCATACTGCTTTCACAGTTAATCTCCCAGTTTCCTGTTTGTTTGTTTTGTTTGTTGTATTTTCGCTTGTTTGGTCTTTCGATCATCTTCAAGTTGCCGTTCAAACCCAAGAGTTTTCATTAGCCTGCTCTGTATTATTTCTATCTTACCGAAAATATCATCATTTTCATTTAAGTCTTGTGTTCGCCTTTCGGTGACCAAGACTAAAACTACAACAACATCTATCCTGGTCTTGACCTTCTATATTTTGACTCTGTGACTGAAAATCCTGTATTGTGAAATTTGATAGACTGTAAATCTTCCGTTCGCGGATAGATCCTCGCCCTGTCTCTTGGCGAAGTCTCAAATCCGCTCTTGAAATATTATTGATTATTCTTCTGTATTTCTTTTGTCTGCATCTTGACGGTATCATCGCGTTGGAATGAAACAAAAGTTGCTACCCAAGCCCGAAGCGGGAAATGATCTACAGCGGGAAAATAGAGCAAGGGATGGCTTATTTCTGTATATAAGTATGTATGTACAGATATGTATATAGTCCACGATGACGAAGCCATGAAGCAACCTACTAGATAGGAAGAAGACAAAATAAGGAACCCCTGGCTATGCTAGCATGTAGTGGCAACTTTAAATACCAAAAGCATAATTGATTTCGATTTTGACTTTGTATATATTGTCGGTCAGTTATGCAGTGTTATTTTAAACATTATATACATATATCTACATGCATTATACATATATGTACTTGTAAATGCTGATCTTGTTGTCCCATATCGGATCTGTGGCATCGCCTCGGCCGCCTTTCCAAGAGCCCGAGACGGCATTTCACATCCGATCGACAAATAAAACCCTATTCTTCCATCATGCCTGCTTAACCTTGAAGAAGTTCAACCTGAAGTTCCTCTGCCGTGTTTAGTGCATTGGATTCCCTTTCGCTTTTGGCCACCACCGTCAAGACAACGCTAAGTTTTTTGCTTGAGTGGCTGATTCCGTCTAGTGGACGTCATCGACCGTTCAAGCCGCTCGTTTAGCAGCCGTTTAGCTTAGTTGTTCGAGAGCATCACCACGAACTCGCAGGAGGCGATTTGGTGACTACTTGTTGGTGAAAAATAAAAACCCGACGATTTTCTTGTAGATGAAAACGGAACAGAACAGATATTGACCTGCTATCTTTTTTCTTTCTTCAAATCCACCTCTTGCTTTTTCTATCCTGCCCATAATAGTGTTCTGATGCTGCTTATTTTCACTGCCACGGTACATGTGTTGTTGCCTACTATTTCTTTTTCTTGAGCCCCGAGACTACCATATATCGCCCCAACCTTAATTACTGTCCTCTTCCTTGTGTTCTGTAGAGTCTGTTCTTTTGACTGGCTCGCTCTCATCAATCATGGACAATTCAAGTAATGTGGTGCCATCTGGCCAGCATTACAGCGGCCGGAATCGCATTCCAAACATTGCCGAGTTTATGCAACGACTCGACCATGATAAAGCTCGACGTGATGCTGAGATAGAGGGTACCGACCCCGAAACCAAGGAAGCAAGTGTGCCTAAGAGAGGCATCATGAGCGGCTTTGTGCAGAACCCGGACGATGTTATGGGCCTTGTAGATGAAGAGGATGGCAATGACGGTGCCGGAGAAGAAGAAGTCGGAGGCGTGAATCAAGATGATGTCTACGCACATCGACCTGAAAAACGAAAGTCCAAGGGCTGGCGGACAGTACGCGATCCGGTAACCGGAAAGGATGTCAAAATACAGGACATCAATATAGATTACAAGAAAGTCGTCGATAATCCAATAGTTAGTAATCTCCCAGCTAGCTTTGAGCACTTGACTACTTGGTGGTACACCGTCATTAACCAAAATACCACTCATGGTGCGCCTGGAAACTCAATGAAGACACGAAGCTAACCTATAAACCATCCCGCGCACATAGATGTCTGTACCAAACGAGAATCTTGGCCGGCCAACTACCGTCTCTATCAAATCATCCATGAGCGGCGAAGAATATCGCCATGCGCAAGACATCACTGCACCTCCCGATCCCATCGCACCTGGGTCAACATCCGACGTGCCCATTCGTAGCGAAAAGACTTCTATTCTGTTCTACAAGACCCCGAGCGTGAGCTATGAGCCCATGTTTGAAACCTTGGAGATGCGTGCCAGTTTTCTTGCTCTCGGGTTGTTTCTTGGTATCTCTGTAGTGGGAAGCCTGTTTGGAGCCAGAATATGGGGTATCGTACCGCTAGCCGCCATTGTAGCGTCTGCTGTTTTCCTTTGGGTTAAGGACTTGATCCAACGAGGAAGAGACCGTGAGTGGGAATCAGAACGCGAGCGCGGTGAAATGGCTACGGCGAATCTGATTCCCGAGTCTGCCGAGTGGATGAACACTATGCTAGGCCTCTTCTGGGGCCTCATCAACCCCGAAATGTTTGCTGGTGTTGCCGACACGTGAGTAACATGCCCACCTATCCTTTCTTTCCCTCTCATCGGACATCTTTGGCTGTATCTAACGCTGACTTGGTAGCATCGAAGACGTTATGGTCGCCTCCGTACCCGGCATCATCGAGAACGTCCGCGTCGCCGACATCTCACAGGGCAGCAACCCTATCCGCGTGCTGAGTCTTCGCGCCCTGCCCGACAACCACATGCAAGATATCAAGGGCGAACTACACAACCAGAACCGCAAGACCATGGACCCCGAAGAGCTGGCCGCCATGGAGCAGTCCGGAGCGTTCTACAATCTGGAGGCGTCCGTCGCCTACCACGCGAAGCCATCCGGTGGCGATGTCTCGTCCAAGGCGAAGAACATGGGAATGCGCCTTGTGTTCTATCTGGGTGTCCGTGGACTATTTGGCGTGCCTCTGCCAGTCTGTAAGTCAGCTTCCGAGACACCGTCGACATTGAGAATAGTCCACTAACAGCTCCAATACGTAGGGGTGGAGCTCATTGGAATGGTAGCTACAGTTCGAATGCGTGTGCAACTGACACCCGAGCCACCGTTTCTCAAGACTCTAACGTTCACGTTGATGGGAATTCCCAAGATTCAGGCCGGTTGCACACCGATGATTGAGCGTGGTGTGAACATCTTGAACTTGCCTTTGATCTCAAATTTCGTTAACTGGGCCATCAAGACCGCGGCGTCTATGTACGTGGCCCCCAAGAGCATGACATTGGACATTGCTTCGATGCTTTCCGGCGATGATATCGTACGAGATACCGCTGCTATCGGCATCATCTATATTCGCATTCGTCGCGGCGTCAATCTCAGCAAGCAGGACCGCCGCGGGAGTCATGGTGGTGGTTCAGATCCATATGTTACGGTCTCATGGAGTAAATTCTCCAAGCCACTATTCTGCACGCGAGTCATACAGGACTACCTCAACCCCATCTTTGAAGAGTCGTGCGCTCTTCTAGTCACTCCCGACACTATCCGAGCTGACGAACGGCTAAGCATTGAGCTGTGGGATAGTGATCGTAGCTCTGCTGACGATGTCGTCGGGAAAGTTGAGCTGTCTATCGAATCTTTGATGGAGACTCCTAATCAATTGCACAAGCAAGTGTCATCCCTCACTGGTCTCAAGGCTGATAGTTCCATGCCTGGCAAGTTAGAATGGGAGGTTGGCTACTTTGAGAAAGCACCTTTCAGAGATTCTCTCCGCATCGCAGCTGAAAAGGATATGGAGCGCGAACGGAAAACAAAGGAGAAACTAGTCGAAACGGCCGAGAAGGAGGAATGCGAAGCTGCTGCAAAGATGGAAGATCATTCCTATATCGCCAAGACTGCTCAGCGCCATCAGCGCCATGATAGCAAGATGATGGACACCACTGATTCGCCACAGACCATACCTACCACTCCTCAGCCAGCCGCTGTTCCGCCTGTTGAAAACACAGCTGGTGAGCCCATCTCAATCATTGGGGTCACCACCGTCGGCAATCTACTCCCACACAGTCGGAGGCCCAGAAAAACCCCGAGGCTCGCGATGTCCATATGCCGACTTCTGACGCAGTTGCAGCTTCATCTGTAATTGATGAACAAAGTCTGCCCAAAGTATCTTCTCAGGCTATTCCTCAGAACATGACAACTCCTCAAAGCCATCCTGCTTCAATCAAGACATCGACTTCGAAGGATACCAACCTCAAGTCTGCTTCTGCTGCCTCGGCTTTCCAGCCTAGCAAAGCTGATCGTGAAGCTGAGATGGCAGCAGCCAGCACCGAGGACGAAAAGCACGCCGTGCTGACCCCTCCTGATATCCAGTGGCCTTCCGGTATCCTCAGCATTGTCGTCCATCAAATCGTTGGCCTAGAGCTGGCCAACATTAAGGGATCCGACGGAAAGCGCAAAGGTCGTGAATATGAGCCTGGCCGTCTGGAAGCTGGTTCTACCAAAGAAGAGCAGGGAAGCTCGCTACCCAGCTCCTACTGCACAATTTTGCTCAACGATGAGTTGGTCTACAAGACTCGTACCAAGGCCGTGTCTTCACAGCCAATCTTCAATGCTGGTACTGAACAGTGCATTCGTGATTGGCGTAGTTGTATCGTGACGGTCACAGTTCGAGACTCACGCAACCGCGAACATGACCCTATACTTGGCGTTATTCCCTTGAAGATCTCGGATATCTTGCACAACACTAGCCAAGCCACAAGGTGGTATCCTCTAGACGGTGGCATCGGCTTCGGCCGTGCTCGTATCTCAATTCTATTCCGTAGCGTCAAACTACAACTTGCTCCCTCCCAATTGGGTTGGGATGTTGGCACGTTTGAGTTCACCTCTCCTAAACTCACCGCTATAGGGTTTTCGAGTAGCCATCGGGCAAAGCTCCGCCTCCGCACCGGCGGCTCCTCAGATGTAGTTGGTAGAGATGTTTGCACAGTCCACCGCGACAGTGCCTCACCAATGGTCGAGTGGGACATCTCAAATCATGGCAAGAATGGGGATGCAGTCATTGCTGGATTGCGTCTGCCGGTGCGTTACCGGTACCGCTCGCCTATTTTCATCGAGTTCTGGCAACCGCGCAGACATCACCCTGATGCATTCGCCTCTCTCTGGCTCCAAGATCTTGTGGACCAAGAGGATAACACTTTTGACATTCCCATTTGGAAATGTGACAACCAAACTCGTCTATCGCAAAACTATATCACGGAAGAAAATTGCAGCTCTATCCCTGATCTTGAAGTCGAAGAAGTTGGTCGCTTGAGATTCAGCGGCCGTTTTTCAGCTGGTACCGATAGAGACCATATCCGGTTTGTCACGTCCGATACGCTGCGTGAAACTATCGAAACTTGGGAGGCGTGTTATGCAGAGGGTACCCGTGTCGAGCAAGTTGATGTTGAGCTTTCTGATACTATGCGCAAACTTCATGCCGATGCTGACCGTGAGGAAGAACGCAAACGCCGAGAATCGTTCCGTTCTTCATCTTCCTCGGTTCCCAACTTTAGAGATAGTCGTGAAGCAATTCAAGAAGAAGACGAAGATGTGGAAGAATCAGAGTACGGACATAGTCGCTGGGTAGCTCGAGATGGTACTGACTGGAGCCGAGCGTTCGGTGAAGATCCGTCACAGTTGATGGCAGGTCGGCGTCCAACCCACGAAACTGATTCTCCTTCTGACGATGTCTCATCACTATCATCACACGGGTACTCAGAAGCTTATACTACTTCATCAGTAACGGGCCAATCAAGGGGAACTTCCATCAACTTACAGAATCGCCAGTCCTGGGCAACGACCAACTCTCAAGGGGGGCCATCATCGCCCACCTCAGCAGTTCCTCGTCAAGGCCCCGATAGCGCTCTATCGGAGAACGGTCAACCGGGACAGTCCAATCCTAATCAAGGCCACAGCAATATCGACCCGGATACCGGAAACGAAACTAAGAACCCTTTCAAGATGCTGAAGTCGTATAAGGGCCGCAGCCGCGATCTGCATCGCATGCAACGTGGTCTGATGCAATGGAAGCCAATGCGTAATGTACGCTTTGCAAAGGACGAGGCTGTCTATGCTGCCAGAAGGGTTAAAAATCTAGGCTCGTTGAGTGGACGGACTCCCGATGTCGAGACGGAAATCGCAAATAACAGATAGCTGGTAGCATTGTTGTTTCTATTGTTCTTTAGTACTTAGCTTTTTTCTTTTCTTTCTAAGCGGCTAGGTAGACATTCACCTATTGTTTTAAGTGTGATTTGTATAAACGAAATTTAATGGGTTCGACCCAGATAAACTTATTGTAACTTGGAAACTTCGTTGTGTCTTCAAATATAGTGAAAATGAACATAAACAATAACTCTACACCCTAGTTCTCTCTATCCCATTACAGTAAAAACCACTTACAACAATATTTGGTACTTGGTCCACAAAAAGTAGCAGATATGATAAAAGCAGCACCCCTGCAATAATGCATTTGACGATGTATGCCAGCTGCCACCAGCCGCTCTCATCTGCTAGCCCCTCGAGAATTTTCAACTTTTTCTTAGCCCTACGACTTTGGGACCCCGGCAAAATAAAAAATATTTGGAAATTTTGAGAAAAAAAAACATAGTCCAACGAGTAGAGAATTTTGATGTGATAGAAGAAGATTCATTCCGCAAAAATTTCTCAACCGTTGATCTTCTTCTACTCAAAACTCCAACTTCATACTTCTCCGCAATCATGGCGTCTTTAACGCTAGCGGAAAAGCTAGACAAGATCAAATCTCCTGGCCTCCAGAGTCAACAAAAGGTATCTACTATTTAGTTCACTTACACAAACTTCACGATAGGTCGTGCTTTACCTCACAGTCAGTTCTTTGCTAACTCTTCTTTTCGCCACTAGAATGTCGTCGTTCTCTCGGCAGTCGAGTCTACTATCAAAGAGCAAAATGCTACTCCAACACCAACCGCCTATCTCGCTGCGCTGCTGGCTCTACTGAACCAAAGCAACTCCAACGGCAACCCAAACCCCGAGATCACCAGTTCCGTAATCTACCTGCTCGATGTCGTCACGCCGTATGCTCCACAGCCCATTCTGCGCTCTAAATTCACTGCCGTCTTCACCTTTATCGCCCCTACGCTCCTCCTACAAGATGGTGAGCCTGCTCTGTTGCGCTCGTCCATTGGCTGCCTCGAATCTTTGCTTCTCGCTCAAGATGCCGCCGCCTGGGAACTTCCCATGTCTGAAATCAGCCCTCGCCGCGCAGTGGCCGGTCTTCTTCACCTGTCGCTAGACCAGCGTCCTAAGGTCCGCCGCCGAGCCCAAGATTCGCTCACCAAGGTCCTGCGTAGCCCACCGCCAAGCCCATCGCTAGATCACCCGGCCGCCGACATGTGCGCCCATACTGCCATGAAGAGCCTAGAGGACCTCGTAGTCAAGAGCGTCGAGCTGCGCAAACAGAGCAAGAAGGCCGATGCCCACGACCCTACGCTGATCCACGCTCTTCAACTGACCAAGACCGTTGCCCATGCGTCCGGTGGCTGGCCCAGCAAGACTATCGAGCCGTTATGCGAACTGCTACTTGGTATTGCCAAGAGCGGCAACGAGTACATGGTCATTGCCGTCTTTGACATCTTCGAGGTTATCTTCGAAGGTATGACCGATGAGGCTATGTCTGCAAAGCTGCCTCGTCTCATAGAGATCATCTCTGAGCTGCAGCCCGCTGAGAACGACACTCAGCTAGTTCCCCCGTGGGTGGCTATTCTGTCTCGTGGCTACCAAGTTTCTGCCATGCTTGAGCCTGATGAGACCTTCCAGAAGTTGCCCACAATCTTTGCCATGGTCGCCCGCTTCCTAGAGTCTCCTGCTGAGAGTATCAGAATCTCAGCTTCTCAGTGCCTCGTCTCGTTTATTGCCACTTGCGTTCCCAAGCAGAGTGTTATCGAACCCTCTGTCTTCGACGAGAAGATCCTCGAGAAGGTTGCCAAAATTGCTGAAGGCCTACTCAGTGTTCAGTACCAGGCCGCCTGGCTCGAGACATTCACCGTGCTCGGCGCCATGTTTGATGCGCTACGTTGGACTTCTTACCCCATCATGATAAACATCACCAAGACTATTGGTGACATCCGCGCCCACGGTGCTTTCCAGAACAAGGCCAAAGCCGACGATGTCATCGGCAAGGCAATTCGTGCTATGGGCCCGGAGGCTGTTCTATCTGTCATGCCTCTGAACCTGGCTGTTCCTGTCAAGGGTCAACCTGGCCGTGCTTGGATGATGCCTCTGCTACGTGAATACATCAGCAACACTAAGCTTGCTCACTTCAAGACCGAGTTCATTCCTCTCAGTCAAGTCATGTACCAGCGTGTCATGGAGCACCAAGGTGAGCGTACTATGGAGGTCAAGATCTTCGAGACTCTCGTTCAACAAACCTGGGCTCTACTTCCCGGCTACTGTGATCTGCCTTTAGATGTCACTGAGGCTTTTGACCAAGAGTTCGCCGAACTCCTGGCCAATCTACTATACTCGCAGCCGGAGCTGAGACTTGATATCTGCCGCTCTCTACGCATGCTAGTTGAGTCGACTCAGGCTGTAGCTTCTATCGAAGATGAAGAGGAGGAGGATCTTCTTCTACAAAGCCGCGTCACTCGCGCCAAAGCTCAAAAGAACCTCCAATATCTCGGCACCTTTGCCGGTAACATGCTTGCCGTTCTATTCAACGTTTACACCCAGACTCTTCCCCAGAGCAGAGGTCCCATTCTTCAGACTATCAATGCTTTCCTCAGCATTACCCCCGAGGCTGAGCTGATGGAGACCTTTGATCGTGTCAGCAAAATGCTGACTGAAGAACTTCAGAAGGAAATCACCAAGGAGGAGAGAATTAACCAAAAGAAGGATACCCTTCCTTCAGCCTCTCAGACTCTGATGGATCTAGTCATCACCATGTCTATCTACATCCCCCGCGCCAGCTTCAGTTCTCTCTTCGAAATCGCTGCTGTCGTCATCTCCCGTGGCGCCGAGCCCCAGCTGCAGAAGAAGGCTTACAAGCTAATTCCTCGCCTTGCTGAATCGCCCACTGGACAGATTGCTCTTACCGAGCGCAACTCCGAGCTACAGCAGCTGCTGATTTCGAGCGCCGATAAGGTCTCTTCCCCTGCTCGTCGTGAGCGTCTAGCTGCCATCTCCGCCCTACTACCTTTCGTCCCGGATACTGAACTACACTTCATTCCTACCATTCTAAGTGAGGTTGTCATCTCGTGCAAGGAGAACAACGAGCGTGCCCGTGAGACTGCGTATAGTCTACTCGTCCAGATGGGACAAATGATGGCTGAAGCTAATGGCGCTCTGCTTCAGAACTCCAAAGTTTCCCACATGCCTGATGATTCTCCTGACGTTCCCGCTACTATCGAAGAGTTCTTCACCATGATCAGTGCCGGTCTTGCCGGTAGCACCCCTCACATGATCTCAGCTTCCATTACTGCTCTTAGCCGGACGTTATATGAGTTCAAGGATGTCATCAGTGTGCAGACTCTCACCGACTTGGTGCAGACCATGGATCTATTCTTGACCTCGAACAACCGCGAAATCGTCAAGTCCGTCCTAGGATTCATCAAGATCTGTGTGATCAGCCTACCACTAGAGCTTATCATCCCTCGCCTACAAACTCTAGTGCCCAACATCATCGTGTGGAGTCACGAACACAAGAGCCACTTCAAGTCCAAGGTTAGACATATCCTTGAACGCATGGTGCGTCGCTTCGGTTACGATGCTATCTACCGCAACACTCCCGAATCTGACCGCAAGTTGATTATCAACATCCGCAAGACCAAGGAGCGTAGCAAGAAGAAGAAGCAAGCCGATAAGGATGCCCGTGACGGCGCCGAGGGTAGTGATGACGAGGAAGGTGGCCCCAAGTACGATGATGCTTATGACCAAGCGTTGTATAGCAGTGATAGCGACAACTCTGACAACGAAGAGGAGAGTGGTGCCTCGCGCAAGAACAAGAAGGCTGGTCAAGCTTACATTATCGAGGACGATGAAGAGCCCCTCGATCTACTCGACCGCCGTGCTCTTGCTAGCATCTCAACCACTAAGCCAAGCAAGCTCCGCAAGCCTACCAAAACCAAAGCCAAGACCGATCTGGATGGCAAGCTCATTCTGGGCCGTGACGATGACGACGAGGATGTCGATATGGATGCCAACCCTGCTACCGGTGGTCAATCTGGTGTTGGTGCCTATGTCGCCGCCCTGAAGAGCCGTGACGCCGGTCGTCGCATCCGCGGTGGCAAGCTCAAATTCTCAAACAAGCGTGGTAAGGAGAGCGATGACGAGGATGACGGTGATCACGAAGTCGAGGCTGCTGTGCGCAACCAGCAAGTGCAACAGCGTGGACGCGGCGGCTTCCGTGGCGGCAACTCATCAGGTGGCCGTGGTAGCTTCGGTGGTCGTGGCAGCTTTGGTCGTGGAGGCGGTCGTGGAGGTGTCCGTGGAGGTGGCCGTGGTGGTTTCGGTGGCAAGGGCAACAACACAAACGGTCGCCGTGGCCTCGGTGAGCAGCGCAAAGGCACATTTGGTGGTGGTGGTGTGATGAAGTCACCAAGACGCAACAAGTAGACATTCTAGGTCTCGTTTCTCTTTTTCTCTTCTACTTCCTTTTCATGACGATTACATTAGCATTCCCTTTTCTCTGTACGCGATGATTCATCCCCCAAAATTGGTTTTTTTTCTCATGTCTCTTTCTTTATCTTCTCGTTATGGATCTGAGCTCTACAAAAGCACACTCAAGTAATATTACTGCAAAATTCACTTTTTCAAAACACTTCTTAGAAATGAATAATGTTTGTCATATTCTCTGTAAAATATTAATGTGGCTGTATATTTGAAACCATTGAACTTCAACATATAGATTCGTGTATATGTATAGAGATGTGAAGTGTTTTTATATGGATATATTTACGGGGACAAGATAATAGATACTTGTCAAAGACCAAGACTACCTACGGTGTAGGCTATTACTAAACAACAGGTAGATATGCCGCAAAGAGAAAACATGAGAGGGAATGAGGCCGTTCCCCTACGGCTGAAACAAAGCACATACGCAAACACCCAGAACGCCACATGAAAACCAGTATAAACTAGTAACAGTAGAATACAACGAGATCATATCACCGAAGTCCAACTAATAAATCAGCAAGTTGCTCACCGGAACTTGCTGAAAATTACAGCAATAATCAGCAACACCAAAATTGTGATGATAGCAATAGTAATCAGGCGATTAGTTGCCATTCTATCCGAAAAGTCAGTAAATGAGAACGGTCAGCTTGACGTACGCCGTATATAAGTGGCTGGAAAGTAAAACTTACCTGCGGGCCATTCCCCTCAGTGTCTTTACGCTACGGTCCACATATCCCTCACTCTGCAGCAAGGTATCGTGAGTGTGCTGTATCGTCTCACGTTGTCTGTGCAAGTCGGCCAGCGTACTAGCACCCAGCGCCTCAGTTTCCGCCGCTAGCGCCTGGCTAGCCTTGAGTCGCTGTGTGCTGCGATCCAGTCTATCGGTGCCGGCCAACAACTGCTGGCGCTGCTCCAGCTGTACGTCCGAAGCACTACCGCCGGCGGGGTTATCTGTGTAGCGTGAGCCGAAAAGCGCAGCCCGGTCCTCGGCTAGCGAGCGAAGCTTGCGCCGTTGACGATCAATGTCGGATTCGTAGTTGCGCAGGCGCTGGTTAACCTTGGTCTTGGAGTTGGCGGGAATGTTTTGCTTTTCGAGACGCATTTGGCCAATCTATAATTTTGGTTCATGGTTAGACTATTACATTACGCTTTACGATAACGTTGTTGCGCGTAGATGGCAGCGTATATGAGAACATACCAGCTCTTCAGCCTCCTCCAGGGCGCGCTCCGCTTGGGTGATTGCGGCCTTGCGCGGCTCTCCCGATAGCTCGGGTATCTGCTCAAGCTTTTGGTTGAAGTCTGTCTGAACCAGCTTGAACTCGGCTTCATACGAGCCGAACAGCTCGGAGCCAACATCGGTATCGAGAGGGTTTGACATGGTGTATTATCGAGTGCGGTGGCGGCTATAGGCACAGAAACTGCGTGTAAAACGAGGGGTTTGCAATCAAATAGCCTTTTTTAAAGTGTGATCGCGGATTTGGCGGTGCTAAGAAGAGCGCAACTCAGGAGAGTTCTTTAGCGATAAGAAACGATTAATTAATTATTTGTTGGTTACGCCGTGTCTAGGCAGAAACTAAATGAACACCGGGATGATGTCAAAAACTGGGGGGTAAATAGGAATATTTCGGACGTTCAAAGTACAGAGATTAGGCGCATCTGTCAATAGCAAAATAGAAGAATCAAGAGCGACAAAAAAAATTAAAGGATTTATCCAAGAACAGAAAACACAAGAACAGGACAAAGCGAAAGGATGCTCCAGCTTAGATCGCAGGATGACGACGAATCGAGCATAGTCTCAGAATCTCAGCCAACAGCCATTTTTCGTTCCCTTGCTCAATTAACCCTGGCAATTTTGCTATTTCCAGCCAAAACCAGCCTCCAACGTTAGAGCTTTGTATCAGCCAATCACACTTCACTGTTCACTTTTTCACGTGATTCTATGACCCTTATTTTGAGACTGTAAACCCTGTAAATTTCGTTCTCAAACAGTTGAGCCACGCCTCAAGTGCAGCTACAGATCTGCGGATCCACTATACCGCCCCACTTAGAAAATTTCTCGTTGCAATAAATAGAGCTCGCACCTGCCGTCCCTTTTGCATGTTTTCTTTCCTTTTCTTCTTCATGAAAGTTGTACCCGAATATGAAGAACCTATGACTCTGCTTGCACTTCACTGGCAGTAGAGTTGAATTATTAGGGGAGAACAATAGTTATTTCAGTTTCTTGGATTGTTTCACCGCTTTCTAGGACTCTGTAGGCACGGCGCTTTTAAAGAATTGGTGTCTATCCTTTTTTGCAGACTCCAGTCCCGTGAAGTGTACGACATTACCTCACCCTCAAATGTGTTTATTTGTGTAATTTTGAAGATAGCTGTTATCAGTACAGTCATATCATATTTATGCAAATGTACCAGGATATGCTTCAGCGAGATGGCTAACTCTTGGGTTAGTGGCCTACCCTATGTCTAATGAAACGGTGTACGTTGAGACACTTCGTCATGAACTTGACATATGTATACGACAACTTCGAAAACAGAAGTTATATTGTAACTCTAAAGCTAGGTTATAAGCACAAATTTGTACATATTAACCCAATAAGTAGGGCTGTCATTGGGCTTATAACCCTAATGATGTTGCCTACATAGTCATGCTTGTAAACATTTTGTAGCTTTATTCACAATTCATTAGGTATTTACCTTTAAACACTGTTTTTGTTAGGAGATCCTCACCTCAACTTGACACCCACCTAGATCAAAATGCACACTGGGTATCAGAAAGGGAAGGAACCACATACACGAATGTTCTTGCAAACTGTAATTGAAGTCAAATGCGAATGCGAAGCTGAAAGTTAAGAAGATGTGTGCGTAAGCTCCTTCCGTGAATAATGTACAAAACTAGCCAAGAATAGCAATGCTAGTACTAAAACAAATATTGATATGTACAGATATTCAGATACATATATCTGGGTGTGAACAAAACGATGTATCTAGTCGCAAAGGCTATAGCATCATGAATTCAATTGTGACAAAACTTCGCCAATAGAAACTATCTAGTCAGATTTGAAAGGCATGAGATAAATAAAATACAGCATCAAGAATGATCCAAGTAATCTGCTGCCTAGCATTAGAGAGCAATAAACCTTCAAATGAGCATCAAAAAGAGCAATTGCTGTTGTAATATGGCATCCACATGACCACAAAGTGGATACTGGCAAAGTGGGTTCTTGCCTATTTCTAAGGGGTGTGGTTTTAGTCATATTCCATGATGCCTCTATCCTAATTTTCCATGACAATGCCTTGCAATCAGACATGTAATGTTTTAGTACAACGGAACACAAAGTTAGTGGTACTTTCTTAAAAGTCGTTGAAAGTTATACAAATGAAGTCGAAAGTGGGTATTCTAACTTACTCGAGCTCCTAGATGAGGTTGAAAGTGGATGCCTATGAGATTATTATATTACAGCTGCTGGCAGTTGCCTAGCATTGTTAATTATTGCCTGACTACCCAGGACCCTAGTAAATCTGGTGATAGTTTGCTAGTGGTACCATCAAGTTCTACTGTGACTTGGGTTCAAGTATTTTGGTCAATTTTTAATTGAACAAACAAATCGACCACCATGGATTTCACACGAATTCCATTTCAGCGTCTGCCACGTGTAACAGCACAATGGTCTCGTGTTTCTTGTCAAACCGGACGCGCTAGGTCGTGTCGGTTGGCTTCAACTCTACCACCTCCCAAACCTACCGGAACAACGACAGTTGCACCGCGCCGTCGTCAGGCACAGCCGACTATGCAACAGATCCAAGACCATTACCGTACTAAAAACCGTACAGCGATGTAAGCTCTTCTGCAAACTTCACTCACACTCAGAAACATGCGTGGAAAATGATGCTGACTTTGAAATCAGGAACTATACATTGAGTATCGTTCTTATGACTATTGCAGTGTCATATGGATCCGTACCTCTGTATAAGATGGTAAGCTTATTTTAGTTTATAGAGAGACATCTCATCGCAGTGACTGACAATGATTGCAGATTTGCGCAACTACTGGTTGGGGTGGACAGCCCATCAGAGCCCATGGCGGCCCCGGATCTACCGAAGAGGACATCAGCAAACGTCTTGTACCAGTAACTGATGCTCCCCGGATAAGAGTCACATTTAGCTCGTCTGTATCCGATGTACTTCCTTGGAAGTTTACTCCACAACAGCGTGAAGTTCGCGTTTTGCCTGGTGAGACTGCCTTAGCGTTCTACACGGCTACGAACAACAGCGACCAAGACATCATTGGAGTTGCGACGTATAGTGTTACCCCAGCACAAGTTGCGCCATATTTTTCCAAGATCCAGTGCTTCTGTTTTGAGGAACAGAGACTGGCTGCTGGAGAAACTGTCGATATGCCAGTGTTCTTCTACTTGGATCCCGATCTGTTGAACGATATCAACATGAAGGGTGTCTTGACAGTCACCTTGAACTACACATTCTTCAGTAAGTTCACAGTTCCCTCATTGGCTTCAGCAAACTTTCTAATTCGTGTTCTTCTCTTTTCTTTAGAAGCAAAGTACGATGATAATGGTGTTTTCAAGGCCCCAGCCACGGCTCCTTTGCGTGAGTCTCTGTAATTTGGGTTTATAACCTATATGATCCCTAGGAATTTTAGGATCTTGTAATTATAGTGTCCATCCTATGTAACATTAACAACTTATTCAATCAGAATTGTATTTGCAATAATTTAACTACTCATTTTTCATGTCATATACAAATTGATCTTTGGTTTTTCAACTGGAAGCCGTTGACTATCGACCAATCAAGATGCAGTGGTGGGGCAGAATTGGCCGTTGCCACGTTGTGGCGCTAGAGCTAGCACTGCTCATTATAGCACGTGACTCAAGGGCTTTCATGTGACTGTCGAGGTTCCACACAGCAAAATTGCTTGTGTTTGTTGATAATAGTGGGCTTGTAGGATTGGGAAAGGGAAAAAAAATCCCTGGTATAAGCGGAGCCATTTTTTGAGTGTAGTGAATGAAAAAAAACGCATTGAAGAAAATCTTTGAATTTGCTATTCTCTTTCTCTTCTTCCCTTCCACGTAGCATCAACGACTCTTTTGCCCAACCGCCAAGATGAAGAACTCCAACAGTACGTCAAGTGCTAATCAATATAACACACATCAAAAATACATCAAACTAACTATGATTCCGTTATAGCCGTCTCCGACTCCCGCCGCAAGGCCCGCAAGGCTCACTTCTCCGCTCCCTCGAGCGTCCGCCGTGTCATCATGAGCGCCCTCTGTCCAAGGAGCTCCGTGAGAAGTACAACGTACGTATTTCTCAACCCGAAACCCACGATATATACGAGACGACATAGTATATTAACTATTGATTTCTTACAGGTTCGCTCTATCCCTATCCGCAAGGATGATGAGGTCATTGTCAACCGTGGTTCTTTCAAGGGCCGTGAGGGCAAGGTCACCTCCGTCTACCGTCTCAAGTACGTCATCCACGTTGAGCGTGTTACCCGCGACAAGGTCTCCGGCCAGTCCGTCCCCGTCGGTATCCACCCCTCCAATGTCGTCATCACCAGCCTGAAGCTGGACAAGGACCGTGAGGCTATCCTGGAGCGCATCAAGCGTGGCCGTGAGCTGCGTGCCAACGTTAAGACCACTGCTTAAATGCATTATGGTTCTTATCTCTGCCAACCAAAAATCAAAAAGAAACAAGAATTGAAAAGAATGGCTTTATGAAACGGACATAAACCCTTCAAATTGACGGCTATCAACATATTTTTATTTCGGGGAAAATACCCATTTCCTGGATTTGTATAAAACTTGGGTGGGATACTAGTAGAGGGTGATATTCTTCTTTGACCAATATTCCCCTTCCCCTCTGCTAGTCCCAATGGCGTTTGGGAAACAAAAGGAATGTTTTTAGCAACCCGCTCAATCAATTGAGAGAGATAATAAATGTCTCAATGGCCGTTTCACAGACAAAATGTTAATTTGTGAAGCGCTCCATGGGAGGTCCTCCCGAAGCCGAGCATTTCCTCGTACACATCTCTTTTGTATTTGGCCAGATACATTCGACACATGTTGAATGATACTTGCCAACTATTGGAGAGACGCTGCCTGGCTGCTCATTGACTGGCTTTGTTTTGACCTGTACCATATCGTGCATGTATCATGTCTATGTCTACTAACGCGCAAGCCAAAGCTCGTGAAAACCATCCTCGGGTTCTGGTCAATGTAGCCTACTCGCTCGTCTGCAGCAGTGTCATGATCTGACCTAGCAAAACGCAGATAAGAGGTAAGTCAATGCTTGTACAGAATATATCGTATGAATTGTATCGCTATAAATCACCTTGTAGACTGTGTCTCTATTGGTTCTCGAGGTAAACGAATAGCGTAGAACGACGACACCAGGGCGGAACTATCATGAATCTACCGCCTCTGGTCTCTTCGAAGAATATCTTTCCTTGATTCTACTGGATTGAGATTTTGATGTAGAGAGACATCACCATACATGATACATAGACAGACAGTCATAGATGGACTGGTTCAGTTACAGCGGTACAATAAATATCACATTGTAATCCAACATATCACAATTCATACAAACGATCTTTGGTTCTCGGTAAAAAAACTATATTGTGTTGTAGTACTATGCAGTAAAAGATGATGTCCCGAGAGAGGATTTTCCTAACATACAATCCGTGTAAGATATCTACAATGAAGTTAAAAACAATGTGTGAGTAAAGATGAGTGAACTAAAATTGCGCCGGGTATAAAGATGGATGAAAGTAATGATGGCTGGAAATAAGAGTAACAATAATCGAAGCTCGCTCGCTAAAAATTCTGGAAGAATGTCGTCGTAAAAAATGAAAATGATGGCGAATCGATAAAAAATGAGGGCGATATCCATACCTCAAAACCATAAGCAGCGAAATACTTGGAATGCAAGAATTGCCGACCATAACTGATGAGCGAGGAACAACAAAAAACTTATAACGAAGCGTTTGGTGATAACGCATTGAAAAGAAAGGCCTTAGTAGAGGAAGAACTTGCTAATGATGTCAAGTGCTTCAAGCCTGAGGAGCCCATTGGACTATCTAGACACGAGGAACAAAGCCGCTAGGAGGCAGGTTCTCGATACCACGACGGAATTTCTCACGCGAGTTAGTAGGCGTGACTGGCTTAGTCTCCGGTGATTTATCTGCGGACGTTGAGGTGTCGCTAGCCTGGATATATGACGAGGACTTCTGGGGCTGAACAGCTTGGATGCTTGGCTGGACAACGTCACCGGTGGTGTTGGTCCAGTTGATTGTCCTCGTAGTACTATAAAAGAACAAGAGCGGCATTGTTAGCTGGCGAATAACAATGGTGTTATGCTAGTTATAGATTGCAGACAAAACTTACGAAGGGTTTTCGTCGCCATTCTTCGGCGCTAGAGGCATGCGCTTGACCTCAACCTGGTCTACTACATTGGCACCCTCAGACTGGTTTATTGTCAAAGTAGAAGTTAGTGGACTGTTCAAAGGGATAAGAATAACATTCAGAATGATTGCAACAATTATGACTTACAGTAGCGCGAAGATCCAACGAAATATCGCTGACGTTTACCGAACCCGAAGAAGTAGCGGAGGCCTTCTTGCTAGTTTCCCACTCGCGGCTAGGGGGGCGGCGAGCCCAAGAGCGAGAGGATATAGCGCTAACGCGAGATGACAGACGAGGCTTGAGTGGTGAAGCATCATAGAAGTCCTTGCCATCGAACTTGGGCAATCCACGAAGAGCAGACTGAGGAGCACGACCCCAGTACAGATGGCGAGCACGAACCTCTTCCTCTGTTAGAGGACGGCGATAGTAGAACCCGTACTTGATAGCGAGGGCCTCTTCCATACCAGGAAGTAGCTCACCTTCGAGATAGGGTTTGGCGACTTTCTTGGAAGGTTCCGTAGAAGACGAAGAAGCAAAGCTACCAACCGATAGGCGAGAAGTTTCAGTCGTAGCCAGACGATCGGTAGAAGTTGTCGATTTCTTCACGGGCTCACCAATATCGGTAGCAGAGTCAGCCACGATGACGACTTGGAAATCGCCACTCGAGACGTCACTATCGACAAGAGATTTGCGAGGCTTGAAAGGGGCGGCGGTAGGTGCCATCGAAGAGGTGCTGACAATGGAAGACTTCGTAGGAGCGGAAACAACTGTCTGCTCAGCTTCAAAGTTACCCATTCGAGCATTACCTTGCTTGGCTGAGCGAGATGTCTTGATGGCAACGGACTGTTTGTGCGAGTCATTACGTAGGCGGCGGCTCTCTTTGCGACCTTGAGGGACAGTGGCAGCTTGAGCAGCAGCAGAAAGCTTGGCCTTGGTCTTGCTATCTAGCTTGGGGTAGTGGATATATTCGAACTCGAGTTGGCCAGGAAGAAGTTCTTCGAGAGCCTTGATATCGGCTCGAATTTCTGTAGCACGCTGCTCCATAGTGGGAACGTCGATCTGGTGAATGTTGTACTTGAGCTGGTCTTCAACACGACGTAAGTTGCTGCGTAGGGACTCCAAATGAGCCTTGCTGATTTGGCTTGGGCGGATTGTCGAGATAGGAGGGTTCAGCGGCGCCTTCAGCACAGCTGAGTTTGGAGGAGCAGTAGCAATAGGCTCAGAAGGGGTGGCGACGTGGTGCGGAGGTTGATGAGCGGAGCTGCTACGACGACGAGTAGGCACAGCAACAGGAGGCTG
>RHDR01000400.1:0-28745 GCA_009806295.1 Davidsoniella neocaledoniae
TAATATATATTTTTACAAATTATATCGAGTAATTCTAAAATATCAAGCTTTTGTGCATTCCTATACGAGTTATTGTCTCTAGTATCCTCAAAAAACATGTTTAGCATGCGCTTTATCTTTTCTGTACATGATGAACTGGTTGTTTCGAGACCCCTAACAAACACGGTTCTAAACCCTGGTCAACCCTAACAGTACATCAAGACTAAGAAGAGATGGACTATTTGAACACCCCTAAAAGTCTGAATTGACGTAGCTAAACTTATTTGGGACACTCTTTTACACCGCCATCTGTTTTGGGACACCGCTTTTTCAAAAAGAGAGATTTTTAACTACTGCTAAATCACAAAATGCATGTTAATGACTAAAAAACTACAGGTACTGACATGTTTATGGATGCAAGGAAAAATTGGTATTGAGAAAGATTAGAAGGAGATTATAGGCAAGAAGAAGGCAAGAAGATGACAGATCTTCATGTACATGATATTGTAATCATGACAATTTATCATTCCTATCAATTGTCTAAAGTGAATCACCACGCTCCCAAGAACTAAAGTCTCGTCGAATTGATGTAGTAGTTCGATGAAGGCTTCTGTCAGGTCCCGGCTGGGAATGAGTGAAAACACTAGGCTCGTTGAAAGGGCCTTGAAGGAAAGGCCTTATAGGCAAGAAGAAGACATCCTAGTAACATACAAAGAATTCTGCGTTTCGACGTGCGTTGTTAGGATGTTTTTTCTAATTTATAAGTTGTTGATAGTTAGTCAAAAAGCTTTTGATGAATTTTTACGAAGATAATAAATATTTTTCACGATGTTGTTCAAAAACAAAAACTCAATTTTCAAAATTTGAGGTGTTTTATTCGTAAATCCGGCAGAAAAATAAAGTGTGTCCCAAATAGATTTAGCTGCGTCAATTCAGACTTTTGGGGGTGTCCAAACAGTCCATCTCCTAATAATTATCTTGATATCATGCATGTAATTTATCTATATATTCTCTCCTTAACCGTTAATTATTTGTATATGTACTTATTCTAAAAGAGTACTTAAAACCACATGTCATTGAGCCCCAATATCTAATTTCGGTCCGGTGAGCAAAATAACCTTGTATATGTTTCTTTATTGTATATTTGATATTGCTTTCTTTTACAGAGTAGTAATCTTTTCTTATATAACTATACTGTTTATATATTCAAGAACATAGCTACACTAACTAATAAAAAAACAATAGTTATACAAACTCGTGGCAAACATGGATTCTTCTTCGTTTTTATTATCCTTCCGTATCCATGATTCGATTCTACCAATTTAGATTACTATGTGTTAGTGCGTACCAGAAGAATCACAAGTTGGCCTGTATTCTTGGATTATGATAATCCGCGGTGCCGCAAACTCCACGTTGTTTACTTTTCAGTCGATCAGATCATCATATTTCATGCATCAAGATAAAAACAATTAATTAGCAATATCAGTAAACTGTACAAATCAAGACTTGTTTTCGTTATATCATCTCTTCTTCTTCTGGATCGTATTAAACTAGATGAATAGCAAATTAATATTTATAGACATAATACATCACTTGCCCTGTCTCGTTACTGTTGTGACCAAGACAAAACAAACAGTGTATCTATAAGCCTTTTTGTTTCTGTAAATGCTGTGCCTAAGCCATAATCCATTTCCATTCGTTTTCATATTTAGGTACTGTTTCCCTAGTATATGCAAAAGCTACTCAAGTGTCCTGTACTGAGAGTAGTACTCTTATCAAGTTGATCGTGATATCGACGTGTACGACAATATTCAAGCCGGATATCTCTGTGTCGAATACCCATACCCTATAGCATTCTTATGTATGAGTGTAGGAGAATGTAAGAAGCAAAGTGAAGAGCCATGCAGAGCCTCCAGTGCTACAGCATAGTATCAAAGCAAAGCAAAAAAGAGTCATAATAATTATAGCAATAGACCGTTGTGCCAACGTCTAAACAAGCGAAACCCAGTAAGGGTGATAAGGGTGATGGCCATTTCCTTAGCCCTTCAACCCACAAAGAAGGACCCGGGAAGACGATCTATGGGGAGAGGACTAGCCAATGCCATCGTTTTCATGTAAACTGTCAACTGACATCGTCCAAAAGAAAACATAGTTGTAAAAGAGAAAGAAACAAGGAAAAAAAAAATAACGCCCAAATCCTATCCCAAAATATCCATCAAGCAAGAAAATACATAAAACAGGGACAAAAGACCCAAGAAAAACACAAAACTTTGTTTAATCATCACGCGTCGTTAGGCTGCCTCAAGCCACTACAACATCGGTTGTGTCAACCGTAAGGCTCAAGTATATCTGCTGGCTGCCTAGTTGTACAGAGCGTTCTGCTTCTTCATGCTGTGGGGTTGTTAGCGACTGTTTTGATTCATACGAGAGTTCGACAGATGATAAACTTACAAGTCGAAGAAAGCAAACTGGTCAGGCGAACTGCCGTACTTGTAGACGAAGCGGCTGGCTAGGTAGCTGCCGAAGATGGCGCGGATGTAGTTATCAGGCACACGTTGCATGATGGTGTCCAGACCAATCTTGTCTAGCAATAGACGGGGAAGGGCCTGTGACAAAACACCGCGACGGGTCTTCTCATCCTCCCACAGCTCTGATTGCTGCAGTTGTTCGTCTAGCGTAGTGATAGCGACAGACAGCTTATCCGAGAGGATGCTGCGAGCGATGCCGCTCTTATCGTGCTCGCTCCACAGAGCCTCGAACTCGAGTCTGGCGTTCTCGCAGATCTTGGCCTGCACTTCCTTGACGTAGTCCTTGTAGAACTGAGGTGCCTCACCAGTCTTGGCATCAACACACATGTGCTGGATGAAGCTTTCGTCATCGAACGACAAAGCAGCCAGAACCTCCATCGAAGAGGAGGTGACACCACCCTTGTTGGTGCTGGCATCCTTGAACAAGATGCAACCGGCCTCTTCTAGGCGCAGCTTGGCGTCCTGAGAGATGAACAGGTTGGCACCCTCGACGATGTAGGGGACAACGGAGCGGCCATCCTTGATCAGCTTGTTGACGGACAGCAGGTCGATGGACTCAGGACGACCACCACAGGGCACAAACATGTCGGTGAAGTCAGTTTGGCGCAGATGGTACGTGTTGCGGAAGGCAGTACCGTTGGTGACGACCTCACCAGTGGGTAGAGTGATGTTGGTATCGTCGCAGAGAACACGGTAACCATTCTTGGACAGCTTGGAGAGGTTGTATTCGCTGATCATGACACGGCGCTGGGCAAGACCCAGAAGCTCATCGCGGTCAAGACCATTGGGGTCGACCAACACACCGGAACCATCAACTACGGAGGTGTATTTCTCGTTACCGAGCAGAATCTCGTTGCTGCCCAGGTCACCATCGGGACCACCGGTCTGCATCTTGCGAACATTGGCGGGGTCCAACTCCAGCTTGCGGTAGATACCCTTGACATACTCGCGGACGGATAGAGTAGTCATACCGTAGCGGTCGTGGGGGATACCGCCAAGGCGGGGGGACTTGCCGGTGAAGAAGGACTTCCACCAAGGGGCGCCACGAAGACGAGCGTGCTCAGTGGCCCAGTCGACCAGGTCGGCAGTGTTCTCATCAGGGCCCATGAACAGGATCTCCTCCTTGCCATACAAATCGACAATGGGGTTCTTGATACCGGGAGTCCGAGCAGGCAGAAGCAGGTCAAGAATTGCATCAATGTACTTCTCAAAAGCCTCGCGGGCGTTGTCCTGAGACTTGGCATCTAGAAGAATGACACCCTTGGAACCACCTTCGGGAATATCCTTGTTCTTGCGCTGCTGGGTGCTGGCAAGACCGTAGTTCTCATCGAACAGGTTGCGGGCGTTGATGGCGTAAGCCTCCTTGCTGCGAGACTTGACAATACGGATACCACCACGAGCAATGTCCTTGAAGCGCAGGTGGAAGCCACGAGACTCACCAGAGATGACTAGGAACATGCCATACAGAGGCTTGGGGTACTCAGTAGCCGGCAGGAATGAAGGATCTAGGCGGAAAGATAGGGCAACCTTGGTAGGAGTGAAGAAGTTGGTCTTGAGAATAGCATTGTTGAAGATGCGGAACGAGGTGAAGACAATTTCCTCGTGCTCGTTGACTACCGACTTGGCAATGTACTCCTTGAGCTTGGAATCAGACATGACCTCGACGGCAGGAGTGGGAGCCACAGTGTGCTTTTCGAAGCCAGGGCCGACAGAGAGATGTACGTTGGCAAAAGAGGCGTACAGAGTGCGGACCAGCTCAGGGTACGACTTGATGATCTCCAGAATGTAATCGGGAGTGAAAGTCTCAGTGCGCAGACGGCGCTTGAGCTTGGAGAGAAGGGCAGCGTGGGCGTTGTTTTCGATATCAAGCAACTGTTCTAGTGAAGCGTACTCGGAACCCAGGCGGTTCAGGAAGTGCTGCACAAACACCCACACGCAGTGGCCGTAGATGGCCTCTTGCAGGCTCAGGTCACCGGCAGTAACGACGGCCTGAAGCTTGTTCTGAGGCATGCAATACAGCAGCGAAATCTCCTTGGTGATCTGGTGGATAGACTGCTCAATGGAGAGAAACTCACCCTGCAGGTTCATGGCAGGACGAAGGTAGATAGACATGACAGTGATGCCGTTGGCAAACTGCTCAACGTACTTGCGTGAGGAGGTGACACCATAGTAGTGGTACAGGTCACTGAGGGCAGAGAAGATACCACGAGCGGTTCTGGAACGGAAAGCAACAACTAGGCGCTTCTCGGCCATGCCTTCAACATCGAAGACCTCAATGACAGGACCGGTACGAGAGACGGCCAACTCAATGATCTCCTGGTAGATCTGCTTGGTGTTGGCGGTAGCCTTTTGCAGGAAGCCATGGTCAGCAATGACCTCCAGACGAGTCTCCTTGGGGTCAGTGTCCTCAGGCTTCTGCTTGAAGAGGCACTGGTAAACGAAGTAGCAACGAAGGGTGGCCTTCGAGCTAGGGCTAGCACCGAGCACGCCAGGAGAACGGAAGGTCTCAACACGGTACTTGTTGGGGTTGGTGCTGTCGAGGTACTTGGCCTCGAGACGTTCCTCATAGCGGGGGCCATCAACCACGCTGACACCAGGCTCACTGGTATCGATGTAGATGGCGTGATCGGTGTCCTCCATGTCTAGACGGATTTCTTCCCGGCGATCCTGGCGGGACATGGAAGCAACCTTGGCGGCATACAGCGAGGTAATGTGATTGGCAATGATGGCAGGCGACTCAATCTTGAAGTAGCCATCATCGATACCGAGGTCATTGTAGAACCAAGCAATTTGTGCGTCAATGGTGTCTGAGGGAATCATGCCAACCTTGGCGATGATCTTGGTGACTGTGGGAGATAAATGGTTAGCCTAGTGTATTTTGTGGGTTTATATTTGTAGAGAAGCTTTGGTAGTATAACATCCCAAAGTGGAAATGGCTAGCTACTATTGTGTAAGTGGAGGTGTTGCTGGAAACTTACCCTCAGTCATTTGTTCGGCTTTGCCCTGGAAGGCTTCGGCGACATAGCCGACGGTGGCCGACCGAAGCGTGCGGTGGCCGTTGCCGTTAAGTCTGGCAGCTAGCGGCATAGCGAGATGAGCAGGCTGGACAGAAGGGGCCTTGGCACCACGGGGAGGAGCAACTTCAGCCATGTTGATAGAGGCTGGTGACGAGGTGAAGTCACGTAACTCTGGAAAGCTATCCTTAGGGGATGCTAGGTCAGTTGTGTTCAAGCTAAGCGCGAGCATTTTGAAAATGTAGAAGAAATTAGGAGTAGTGGTAAATGTATAGGGGGGCTTGTGGTAGGTGAGAAGATGTCAAGTGCACAGCACAAGGCAACAATGGGAAAGAAATGATGTAGCAAAGATAAGAGACGGTGATCAGGAATGGTAAAGAACAAAAGCCATAGTGTATGAGTATATAGAGATAGAAGAGCGTGGTGAGAAAGGCCGGAGAAGAATGTGGAAGGGGAGGGCATGGCAATGGGCTTTTATATCAAGTCCGGGGACATGAATCGGCTATTAGGCTCAAGATAGTAGAAATTGTAGTGTAGTTAGTCATAGATAGTCTTACGCCACCCGCATCCTACACGTCAGGTATTTGTCTCTGAGACTGCCTGACTATAGGTTCGACTACTATTGTAGTGTATGAGGATGTAGAGTCGGTGCTACTTGAGAACAATGGGCATAGATAGCCAAAGATAGACATAGCCCCAGACAATGTCCAAGCAAGCGAGAACGAGGCCGGGGGGGAGGGGGCAGAGAAGGGGGTGAAGAGATAGAGACGAAAAAAGGGCACGTTATATCGAATAGGCTATTGGCTTATGTTCATGGGGCGGGAGGGGTGGGAGGGGTGGGAAAACGAGATGGACTGTAGATGTGCAATATGTGTGTAGTCTAAAGGATATTAGAACGGCAACACAAATTGCTTATTCTGTTATCTGCCGTGTGAACACAGGCCGCTAGGCTATTAGTTCCCGGAGCTCGCATTCTCTATTCTCTTCCTCTCTCTTCACCGCCGAAAAGCACTAAAGCAGAGCTAGAGATGGAGGAGTATGACAGTGTAGATGTGGATTAGGAAGCATGTACACACTCATCCCAAGTGCTATCGAGGTTGCAGTGATACAGCACGTAGTAGCACACTTGATATTGTGTGCTGATGTTGCTGCTGCTGATTGTTACTAGACCCGGCCGATAGCCAGCAAGGGACGAGTGGACAGGCAATACTCCAAAGGGTCTATTTTAAGGACCAATAAAGAAAGGGTGTGACGACATCGACAGATATTGCGATAGAGAGTAGTGTAGAAAATAAGGAAAAGGGTATAAACAATCAGGTTGCGGACTGATAAGGACGAGACACTAAGGGGGGTGACAGAACACGAGTTGACAAAGGGGCGCATACCTAAAGATCAAAAAGAGGCGAGACTCCAGCCAGGACTAGACGGCGTGGCTTCTGATAGCAATTCTGGGTTGCTTGGATGAAGATAAAGAATGAAGGAGCACTAGACGGCAGGCCGTTGACTAGATAAAGACTAGATATCTCGCTAGGGCTGTGTTAGCAGCTGAGGCTTTGCTCGGCAGATACGAAGTGAATGACGCGGTGAATATGAAGAAGCCTGAAAAACAGAGAAAGGCAGAAGGGGAAAATGATTTATAGAGGCCAAACACTGAAGGAATTCAACGCCAGCTGTTGTGGCTGCTATCACGCTTCTCTTCTCTTCTGTGCCAACTTTGGCAAGCAGTCTTATCTTGGTAAATAACAGAGCAGAAAGGGAGCGCTTGAAACAAACAATCAAAATAGCCAAAACGATCAAAACAGGGCACTGGACCAAGCCCCCGGGCACTCTTTTTGTTGTCTTTTTGCTGTTATTGTTATGACGATTGTTGAGCATTGGTCTTCTGTAAGTGATGGGTGGCAGGGGTTTGATTGGGAGGCACAGATAGGGTTTGTGTAGGAAAGGCAAAACATGGTGGGCAACTACTGGATGGCGCAGGCTGAAAGGCTGTCTCGATATCTGTCTATCGGTCTCTCCTCTCTATAGGCCTCGTAGAAAAATAGACAAAGACTAGTAGATCAAGAGAATACCGGCACTTCTAGCATCCATCGAAGTCGTCGAAGTCATCGAAGAACAAGCAAGAAATAGAAGCTCAAGAAGAAGCTAGCGGCAGGAATGCAGTGATACAGCCCTGTTCTCTGTTCTGAGCTAAAGCCAGCAAAGTTCCCCTTATCTCTGGCCCCTGGCTCGTGTTGCTTTTCATAGAAACAGACCTAAACAGACCTAAAGAGTAGCGCCCGCTAAAAAGGCACTCAGCCTTCTCTCCCAGTTCCATACTTGGAATGTTGCCCCATGCTATAAAACACGGAACAGCGTAGGAAAATAGAGATTCATCGTCAATGAAAAGAAGTAAGGGCCGGAGAGTACTTTTCCCCGGACCCAACTGGAGACTTTGTAACCAGAGCATGGCTCATCTCATCAGCTGGAAAAGCTTAAGAGATAAGAATGAGATCGCAGGTGTGCAAGGGAGCTTGAAACAAACATTCGATAGTGTGAAGATAGTCAAGATCGCTGTCAGACTTGGCCAGGGAGGAAAAACAGCCCAACAATCATCAATAACATCGACCATCAATCATCAACTAAGCACAACTGGGCATTTCTAGTGCACAGTGTATGTTGAGAAGCGGTGAAGAAAGGATAGGCTTTGTCCGAGATAAGAGAAGCCTCAAATTAAATGGACTAAATATTGGCTTGTTTATGTTTATTTACGTTTGTTTTTGTTTTTGAGAACAACAACAAAGTAAAGAGATAGAGATAGGCAAGAACCACTTGTGCCTTTCTTTCTTGTGCTCCGGGGGGGGGGGGGTTAAAAAAAAGACAACTGCCAACTCACTCGAGCCAATGGGGATGTAGACACTTGTGCATTTAGCCAGCTGTATAGCTCTCTATTCTTCTCAATCTTTCGTCTAGTCGTTTGCATATGTTTAATTAAGCAAAGCAAATGCACTTTAACGTACACGAGCTGGGCAAAACAGAATACAAGGCAACCAACCAAAGGTCACTAAAAAGATCAAGAAGATGCAGTTGCGACGACCCACTGGAGATCTCCGCTACCTTAACGTCTGGCTGTTCTGGAAAGGGAAGGAACTTCGATATCCTTCCTGAAATGGCTACATGGATAGGAAAAAGCCAGTACTTAGACACATTTTTACACTGAGAAAACTTAGTGTAGCGTCTAGGCTATCGGAAGAGCTCTTTGAAGTTTTCACTATGCCAACCAGCTGCGGAGATGCTCACTTGTATCGAGCAAGCAGATCAAGAAGATATATCAACAGAGACTTGCTGATAAGTACATGTATATCTGTACAGACGCTTATGGATCCGAGTCTGACTTCTGCTCTCTTGAGTTGAGACAAGACAAGATACACATATAACATCACATAACCACGCGGGCCAGAGATAGGGAAGAAGATAGGACAGGCAGATGGATGGGACAGGGAAAGGAAGAACAGCATGTAAATAGACATGAAAATAAGCATGTAGATGTACATACATAACAGGCATCGGGAACACAGACAGACGGGGCGGGGAGAACCCAGGGAGCTGAGAGACAAGAGGACAGGCAATAATGGCAAAGGAAGAAGAAAAAAAGGAGAGAGATGTACATACCTAGACAGGTTGTAATAGATGGATGGAGATATGTGATAATACAAAGAGATATTGTGTGTACACGGAACAGACAACGACAAGACAGAGATAGATAGAAGATAAGTAGAAGTGGCTGCAGATATGAGACAAGGTGCAGGACAAGAATATGGCAAAGATCGTCTACTTCCAGGACGATCTAGAAAAGATATATAATAGAGGAGAGCGAGTTGAAGACTTGGTGATGATGATGATAACAAGACAGAAGAATGAGAAACACGGCAAGGGACCAGTGGCCTTTTGTAGTGATTTTGGTCTTTGATGATCGCGAAGCTTCAACTTTGACAAAACTCTCCATCTATACTTTACTCTAAGCTATGAACGGCATAGATACGGTTTAGAGTAAGTTTCATTTATCGATATTTTATTGTTTTGAGGCGTTATTTATTGATTTCTCGAGGAGATAAAAAGAAATGTCCTAGATATATTTACACATAATATCCAATTATTTTCGCCCAGGACACTAAATAGTCCAGTCAAGTCGTATGCGTTTTGGGCGAGACCCTCTAAAGGAAGAAGTGAGGAAGAGAACAAAAAAAAGATAGCATTTAATCGAGATAAATAACAAACTTGGCTAGGCTTGTTTGTTTCCCTTCTATATTGGGCGAGTTTGGCCAGTGGATGAGTGCCCTGTGACGAGAAAAAATGAATACGATGGTGGCAGAACATGATCCCTATTTCATGGAGCCAAGTCACTAACCAGCCTCATCCTTTCCAGCCTACCCTCTATTGAACAACTGATAGTATCTTTTTATTGATTCTTTCAAGGTGTCTCGGTATATGCGATATAATAATACATATTATATGATGAAGCCTTACCTAGATAATAGACATTGAGGGAAAAAGAAGGAGATTCCTCGGGCTCTGGTATCAACCTATACAGATATGTACAATGTGTACTCTGAAGTCCAAGTATTCGGACACTTATAATGAACCGTGACTTACACGGGCTCCCCTATAAAAAATTACATTACAGTTGTTACATTTGCTTTCAGTGTCAAAATACTTATGTTAGGGTACCTACATATCCTACATGTATACACGCTTCTTTATGTGGTACGAAAGTCACTATTTATACACCGTGCGAATAACTAAGAGATAACTTGAATATATCACACTAATGCCTGTTGTGTCAACACAACGCCCAGAATTTTCACGGCGTTTCTGGTGTTTGGTTTGACTTGGAGACGTCTCAAGAGCCTTCCTTATCATAATGAACTTTTATAGCGAACTTTATTGTTATATGCATATACAGTTATACGTATATCTGGGTATGAAGTTGACTATATTAGTATAGATTGTGCCTAGTCTTGCAATATGTCATAGTAGATTAGTAGATATCTGTATACGTATATTATAGAGCCTACAAATGCCATTGTGGCTCCCAATCAGCGAGGTACGAATGATGACTCCTCCAATACGGACAACAAGTCATATTTGAGTCTACTTTTTTCTCACGTAGTTCAAAGATGAATAGTTACCCAATCAAATAAATAAAGACCTTTTTTCTTTCTTTTTCTTTCCGTTTAAATCCTAGTTGTGCATAAGCCCATTGAGCACCTATATTTCGCCATGTTTCAACCAATATAAAAAAATGCATCTATGATACATGGCTTTAGCCTTTTGATACTGCATTTTTTGGGGGGACTTTTTATTTTATTTTTCTTGGAGAGCTACGCACTTTGATTTTGTTGTTACCAGTACTTAAGGTACCTTGTTTTATACTGAAATATCCGCGTGACCTCAAGTATCTATAAGAACTCTCTCCTTGATTCTGGAACCTGTTTACACATCTTAATTTCTACACTTGAAAAAAAAATTCACAAAAAAAGCTTGGACATGAGAAATAAAATACAAAATGCTCAAAACTCGAACGAAGCAAAAGCAAGAAAAAAAAGAATCGTCTAGGTCCGAAAAAGTTTTGCTCTTTGCGGGCGCTATTCATCTTCACCGCTGGAATTTGGGGGGGAAATATCAAGGCACTGTATAATGTACAAAGGTACAGAAGCCCGAATAGGAAAGCCGATGAAGGGTCATGTATAAGAAATAAATGTTGCTTTTCTTTAAATTAATATAGTTTATTGATTGAATAGGCTCTTCGCCTTTATGATTTTCTGTTTTCTCTCGCCCCTTCAAATATTTTTTTCTGATCTCTTTGTCTTTCGAAATATCAAGAGTAAGGTTTGCATTCTTTTTGTTTCGAAGACTAGACAGCTTACTTGGCTTGATTTCTCCAGCTAGACCTCCGACAATATCATCATGTGATCCTGATTATTTCAGGTAGAAACGTTTGGGCATGTATTACATGATGGAAAAGGGCTATAGTGGCACTTTTGGAGTAATTAACTACTATGTATTCTGCAAATGTGGTAGAAACTAGTATGTATTATAAAAGTAGACCTGGGCATTTTGACTAACACCAACTAAGTAGCAGAGCCCCCTCCCCTACGACCCTTTCTGATGAGGCGCTGTAAACCGCCTGTTAGACCCGTTCTGAGCACTACTGACGCACCAAATACAGGGGACCAAAGACTTATTCTCAAAGCAAAATTGGAGGGGGGGCTTGACTATTTGTGGCCCCGAGATCGAGAGGGACGTCACGAGCCTCGATCACGGGACATGCTAATATTTTTCTATTTTTTCTTTTTTTGTTCTTCTTTATGTCATGTACCAACTGAAATCCATGACTCTCCTCAAGTCATCAAATGAGTGAGATCCGGAAAGAAAGGGAAAAAGAGAAAGAAAAAGAAAAGTCTCCTATTGTCTTATACACTGGAACGTAAGGACACTTGACTTACACATATTACGGCTTGTATCTCTAGTAGGATAGCTTGTGACATTGCGTTGGAAGCTACTACGACAACAATAAAGAAAGAGGATAGACTAGCCCAGACCATGTATACAGCAAGAGTTGCATACTCGGGATAAAATGATGTGATTAAACTCATACAACTACATACATATATATCCTAATAGTATAGGCAGAGCTACATAGTAGACTAATCCACCTGTAAGGATGCCCCTTCGGCACAATCGACCGTCGTTCATGAGAGAAAGAGACAGATAGACTACAATACAACAAGGGAATGCCGATGATATACCTCTTTTTTTCACTTGTGCACTTATGTGCCACGCATCTTGGCCTATTTCAAGTTTCTTTTATTATTTCTGAAAGATAAATTTATACTAATTACATATTGGATACACTACTTCGTGCTTCGCATGACATCAAACAAATCGATATCAACAGCCTAGATAGAACGATATCCATAATTACGCCAAAAACAATGGAGCCTGTTACCCAAGTGTTACAAAGTAGAATACAGTAAATATAGTAGACCGGCAGTCTGTAGCCACTTAGAAGCCTCGCCGTGATCTAAAGGAGAACAAGACAGGGAAAATTTTATTGCGCCGTTCGTTCAGCTAGGCTCGATCCCACCGTTTTGCTCGAGATAACGAATTTTGAAGCTTTCCCCATACTTGTTCTTAGATGACTGGTATGCATTCTAGCCTATATTCTGTTTTTTTTTTTTACATTGGGAACTGATGTAATTAACAAGAAGCCTGCGTGGCTCAGGACGAAGTCCGCTAAAAAAGCCTTTGGATATATGTTCTTTTCCTTTTAGATCGAGATACCAAAGATAACGGGAAGATCAAACCGGGAAGATAGAGAAGAAAAAGAACTTGACTCTTGCTTGTGGATCTTGGAGCTGTGTATTTTAAAACTATTATAATTATAGAACGGCTAGAATGATCTAAAGCCTTTTGACACAGCGGGAAGTTCTCGTGAAGGAATCGGTAGACGAGCAACACAATCTTGAGCGTCATTTTTTTTTACCAGAAACTTACATAACTATGTATCATTGATATCTCTATTTTATCGTGCTAACAAGAAAAAAGATGCAATGAGAATAAGAACAAAAAGAGTACATCCTGTTATGCGTAACTTCTGCGCCTGAAACATGTCACCATAATGTACACGCTGTCTATACACTTTATAGGTCCACTAAGGCAATTCTTTCGAGGATAAAAAAAGAAAAGCCACAAGTCAAGGTTAATATTGCGACATTTGGTGATAGTATCGCCCCAACAGCAGATATATGTAAGTAGTACCGTAAACTAGCAAAAGTATGATGTTGTTTGACTGATATATGATGTCTCAGGAGGTCGGGAAGATATACCTTACATGCATAGATATATTTGTATACATTGCGTAAATCTCTCTAGTACATACATACATAGTTACATATATGTATATGTACAGACACATACAGATAAACATACTAACTACATAATCATAGCGCTTGTCCAGCCGGCGGATATGCGCATACAGCTATATTTTGTATTTATTTTATTTTAGTTTCTCGTCATTATATTGGAAAACACGATGAAGGGCCATGGCATTCATTCCTGATCCAGAAAACAATTTAAAATGTCAAGGATACCAAGAAAGGAGGACGAGTATACTTACTCTGTAGTGACGTTTATATGATGTTTTGTAGTATCACAAAGGTACCTCTCAGGTACAGGAGCCGGACGATTTATTCCCAACCTTTACGGCATCCTTTCTTATTTTTGTAGCCCTAGTTCTTTTTACTTCGGTTCAGATTTCACCATAACCTTGATGGACCATCAGCCTTTCGGCATTCAAGCCCGAAGATAGTCTTCGGAGTTTTTGAAAATACGAAAAAAAAAAAATAAAAAAAAAATTCAAGAAGCCATGTCACTCTTGAGAAAGAGGAACTCCTCGTCTAACCTTTTCACCCTCCCTCCCCCTTGCATTATCAATATACATATACGTATATATTTATTAGCGGGAAGATTTAGTACATATAGTTTGTTTTTGCTGGCTGTTTTGGCAGCAAGGAAGAGGAAGAGGAAGAGGATGCGGAGTGGATGGGAAGGATAGCTCGGGATAAACGAGTAGATTAGCCGTCAAATGTTTTGTTGCATTTTACTGGCATACACATTTATAAAAACTAACTGCTATTTTTTTCCCATTGCTACTGCTACCCAACAGATAACTTGGTCCATAATGCTGGAGGTAGGAAATAAAATGTTCCCTAAGTGCCGGCATAGAAAAGCAGTCATGGATTTCGAGAACATCTTCTTAGTCAAAGGAGGAATATATTCATTGTGATGGTGGCATTATTATATATCCTATTTTATTGTCCCTTCTCTTCTCTTTCCATATTAATAGGTTGATATCGAAACAGAATACCATCGGCCTAAGAGATTCCCACAGGAACACGGAGCGTGTTGTCCGTGTTTCTTTATCTCGTCGCATTTCCAGACATACATAAAGTTTTGATACTTCTGTGAACAATTCACTACATTTCTTACACTGTTGTATACGCATTTTTATTTGCTTTCTTCTCTGCAGCATGGTGTATCGTGTTTACGTGAGTGTTGTATATGTGCATATATGTAGTAATGTGTACGTGGAAGCCCCTGCATATATCTAGAAATATTGTTAAAATTTACAGCTAAGAAAGCTAAAGCTCTTTCTCGATTCCTATTCCCGTTTTTATCAATGAAGTCTAGAAATACTGAAGATAGCACGGTTAAAAATCATTATCATAGTGTCAGTATAACAGCAAGCAATGACATTTTCCGTGACACTATTTTCGTCTTCGACATAGCTACAAAGATGAATTAGAGGAAAGAGCTTGGCTGGGGCTGTAAAATCGCCATCAGATAGATTTCTCTAATGGAGGACCGGGCCGGGCCACACGGGAAAGTCATTAAATCTTAAGAGACTATAAACTTTTCTAGAATGGCCAGAAGAAGAAGAGCTCAACACCGTTTCTGGACATGGCATGTATAGACCCTACCCCTAACAATAGTAAGACTATTCCTGTTTTTTTTTTTACTTACAGTAACTCTTCAAAATATGCCTTGTTATATTTCGAGTCATGTTGCCATTAACTAAGACGGATAATCGACAAATACTTAACGTCTACATATTTTTTTATATTGCTCAATACGTGATTACGAAGTTGGAGAAAGTAACGAGATATTAGTCACAGTATTATACCAATATGTAAGAGAATACCAGAGAAGGGAGCCTTTGATTTACAAGAAAGAAGCCAAAAGAAATAGACTAGTCAATAATGGAAAAATGAAAAACAAAAGCAGAGCCTTGGGCTTTGTTTCTATTCCCCAAATTTCTTAGAGAGGTTGATTTCCCCGTGTTCCTGATGGCACTAAATCCCCGGATTTCAACAATATAGACTACTAGTCGGGAAACCAACATTGATGATACAATGTCGTAATCGACCCAAACAAGAGTGTCATGACCCGTCTGGCATAGTTGGCTTTGACCTCATGACTTACTTTGAGTTGTCGTTATTCATTGATTTTCTTGACACTATTTGGGGGAGAAACTAGGAGATACTAGTTTTCATTACCCCCATTTTACTTGATAAGTTGACAGCTTTGTGGGGACTGTCTGCAGCTGTTATTAAAAAGAAAAAAGGACCAAAAAAGAACCAAAAATAAAGAGCTCATCGCTTGCTAAACAGGATCTAGACGTAACAATATAAACCCGCGAGGAACCGATGGGCCAAACAATTCATCATGAAAAGTAAAGTTGCATATTATCTTGAGTGTAGACTAAAAAGTGGAGCGGTTACCGAGAATTTCAGGAACGGATAGAAAGCTGGAGGAAGCTTAGTAAGAATGAAGAACACATACAAACTACAAACTATGTATTAGTACAGTTAGATTTTGACGTTTGTTATTAGTTTGTGATGATTATTTTCTTGACACACAAGAAGCCACTTTTTACCCCAGAAAACCACAATCCCCTCAAGACTAGCTTTCTACTAGCCGGTAACTTTAGCACGATGATACTTGGGATTAGTCAAGTCTACGACGCCATGTGACGGAGATGGTTTTTTTTTCTCCTCTTGAAGGCCTTTGGATATTAAGTAAAACGTCAGGCATGTAGACCTAGATGGTGTTGTCATGATGGGATCTTCTTGGAGTGTACTTGTAAATTATAGGATTATCTACATACATAATACATACATAATACATATGTTGTATTTCTATATAATTCTGTTGGCTGTCGACCGGGAGCAATGACCCTGTTTGGATCACTGACATGGCGTCTATATGACCAATATGACCTACAACTATGTATGTATGTATGTATGTACATGCCTATATCTAGCATTGGCTCGCTAATTTTCGGTGAAACGAAGGTGATCTATATGGATATAAAACCAAGTAGGGACTATCGTCATGTTGGTATAGTCATGGCCTCCTTTTCCCCCATGATTGCCTGGCTGTCTCTTCGATCACGAGATATGCAGAGATTTCGTTGTTTTCTCATCTTTCCCAAGGAGCCCTTGTTTCACACAAACAAAACAAGAAGCAAGAGAGGGAAAAAAAAAAAGAATCACGATCTCTTTTCTCTTTTTCTTTACCAAGAACCAACCCACTAGCCAGCCAACTAAACTAAACTAGCCAGGTCTGGATGACATTCAAGATTAATTGGCTGCCCTGCCGTCTCCTGCGCCTGCAGTTTCCTGGTATGGATTACGTACAAAGAGAAGTCCAGGCGAGGCCACGAGGTTTTTTTTCTTTTCATTTCGGGGATTGTTTTTGTTTATTTGTTATTGTTGTTCTCCAGAGTCAAGGGACTCGAATATGTGAGCTTAGGCAGCCAACCGAATCATCGTGACTTCCACCGTGGCTTCACAACTGGATTTGGGTTTGGAGAACGTCTTTTGGGAAGCGGTGGCGCCATGCAGCCGAGCCAAGGGATGCATCCATATTGGCGATACATACATACATATATATATATATTCATAACGAATAGCTGTAAGAAAGGGGATATGACATAAAAAAAAGAACACAAAATGCAATATGTGTCTGTATGTAGTAGGTAAAGCTTCCAATCATAGACGCTAGTGTTGACACACGGCTTTGCAATCATTGCCTTTTCGGGATCTTGAAGCTAGATTTTGTAGTAGCGGGAGGTGTTAGCTTTGTTGGTGTCAAGATATGTTAAATCTTCATCAAGAAATGAATATTTTATTATTATTTTTTTTTTTTTTAAAAAAAACCTCATCAAAGCGAGCCGTAAATGGAACAAACAATAAACATGGTATCACAACTTTTGGAGCCATTCAGCACATCTCCAAGTTCAAGATCTCCAAAAAATAAAAATAAAAAACAGAGATGAAAGCGACGGACTCCTTCTATAAGATCTCCAACAGTGGTTTGATTCTCTTTAATTTCCAACAAAGGCTTCACTTGGGTTGATCAAGGACTTCACTTTGATTTTCTTTCTAGGCTTTCTACATAAACTTCAACCTCGATTATCCGACGTGGTTTTGATTGCGTAAGAGGAAGCTGGCAAGGAACGGCGTCCAAGCTCTCCCCGCATTTTCAGCAGCATCTAATTATATATTTATATTTTGTTTTAGTTGTTCTGTTTCCTGTGATACTGATATCGTACATCGATTGCGTATTTAGTTTTGGTCTGGTGATGTTAATCGACAAAACTGCCTTGAGACGGTTCCAAAACTATATATCCATTCATGATTCTATGACAAGAAAAGAAAAGAAATATACCAATATTATGCTTTACTTTCTTGCAACTTCTCTATTTTTCTATCTTTTTAGCCCAAAAGCCTACCTGCATAACGCTGTGCCAGATCGGCCTTTTTTCATAGCTGAAATGGTTTCACCTAAGGGAAATATCACCAACATTATTTTGTCTAAAGATTACATCCGAGCCGAGATAAAACCCTGTGCCGTTACAAGAGCAAAATAATCTTATCATAGCACCATGCAATCTGCTTGATTCAGTGATTTGCCAGCCTGGTTGACAAAATAGCCATTTTGTTTATAGAGCCTAACCTATACAGCCATGTAGGTACAGAGAAAGCTGGGTCAAAGTATATCATATGTCCGATATCACATTCTGATATACATACAACTATGGGCACATACGTATGTAGAGTTGGCTATTGTGATTTAGAGCCACACCGCTCTGCGAGTGGCCGCCCTGACATTTCAAGATGGGCATCCAGTACGAGCTGAAGCCCATCCCGCGAGACATTTTTGTTTAATCTATGACGGCAAAATCGCCATAAACAAGTACATATGAGGTTATATTGTTGGATTGCTGATCTGGTGATTATCAAGGGCCTAAGGGCTCTTGTTGATTCGCAACACATAGGATACCATACATCTCGACAAAGGCGGTGTAACTAGTTAGGTTCTACACAGTTTTAGATGGACTAACGGGCTGCAGAAATGGATGTTTGAGGTCGGGTGATACTGTATGCACTTAACATGGTGATATCCACGCTCTATTTGTATATATGCACATATATCTGACACGAAGACACACTTTATTTGTATCCAAGTATCTAGACACGGGGTCTCTATGATTGGTTCTGTACTAGAACCACTAGCCCAACTAGCCAACAAACCAGTCCCAAGACCAGCTTCCCCATGGACTCGCTAAATACGGATGCATGTGGCTACACATTGAGGAAGTCCGTGCCGAAGATTGCCTCCTATTTTCGATATTCATCTGCGACATTGAGATGCGTGTCATGTATCTGTTAATAATAGGTAATATCATCCTTCTTTCTTGCCAACCCAAAAGTAATCAATATAACACATACATATACAACACATAGCAAACTTATGAATTTAAGCGCCTAGCTATCCGTGTTGGTGGGCAGTATTCGGAAAACCATATATAAAAGATACAACAGTACTAGATATTTCGGTCTTCTAGCCGGCTTAGTATGCAGTTTTGTGATGTCAAGAAGGATCCGTGATTTGTCTTTATGTCACAGTGAAATTACCGAATTTTTTTCACGGAGTCGGAGGTCACATTCACCGGAACAAATAAAGAAAAAAAGAAAGGATTTTCTTACTAGAGGTCACGATAACAACCACCGGCTACTACTACTACTACTCCATACCCCAGGAAAATAACACCATCGTGAAGAATTAAACAACAAATACAACAAGAAATTCATGTGTCGCTGACCATTTACATGGTTTTTGTTATGTAACATATTCTATATTCGCAATATATCGACATGTTGACTGATGTCGTCGTGATCATTACCGCATATGACTTGTTTAAATTTTCGTCTTCACCACTCTATCTCCAAGTAAGAAATTTACTGTGTTTAACTCCAGGAATAGCCATCCATGCCCAAGAACACGACTCTTTGATTTCAATCATGAGGTTATAGCCAACTATCTCCATTATGGAGAAAAGTATAATTTGAGGCCCCAAAGAAGTCCGTGCCCATACATCTTGGAGACAAACGTATAATCTTAATAGACCACTTAATAAAGGGCTCATTGTAGTACAAGTAAAAGAAGACTAATATAATATCTCATGTGTCCAAATGTAGGTTGATGGAATTTATATGACTGTGGAAAGCAGGGCACTAGGGTTAATATATAGGGTTATATTGTATCACAGCTACGATAGCTTGATAGAAGCTATTGCTCTTTTCGGAAAAAGCGGACACCCCTCCTCACTTTTGAGACAAGAGCTTCCCGATTTTGAAATCGCCATGATTTTTTTCCCTCTCTTTCTTTCTCGTACTAATATTCACATGATCTTTTTAACCATTGATTTGATCAAGAAGAAGACGAAACTGACCATTCAATTTTGGAGTTGACTAAAGGAAAATCCAAATACTCCGACTTTGTTCTTTTTTCTTTTTTTCTTACTAAACACGAGATATTAGTCTCGGTGATATTTTTCTCGTTACCTTTTGCTTAGATATAGAGGTTAGGGTTGCTTTCTTGCGGAAATGTCGGTTGTTTATACAAGAGAGCAAGCTCAGAGTCTGGATGAGGCGGATGGACTCAAGTTCACCCGTGATGAGTTCATAATTCCTACCCGGGCCGAGATCCTCAGCAAGAATCTGCCCTCAGACTGTAAGTTTGTTATGACATGATCACTCACCATTATCCCTTGACTTTATCATCTTACACAGTTGCGTCTCATACACTTGTCCTACATCACTGAGGAACATCTCAGTTCCCTCTATACCACTTATCACAGCCACTATTCGAAACCCTCATTGTTAACAAACCATCTCTACGAATAGCCTTCGTTGACTCCGAGGAATACAAGACTGCTGCCAAGTCAACCTACCTAGTTGGCAACTCTCTCGGTCTCCAGCCTCGCCGTACCAAAACCCGTATCTTGCAATACCTCGATACGTGGCGTAGCCAGGGCGTCCAAGGCCACTTCAAGCCGCTCGACGGCTCTCCATTGCCGACATGGCTGGACGTAGATGATCGTGCTGCCGAGCGAATCGCACCCATCGTCGGCGCTACAGTCGGCGAGGTCGCTGTCATGCAGACTTTGACGGCGAATCTGCATTTCCTTCTTTGTGCGTTTTATAAGCCCCGGAAAGATGGTAGACATAAGATCATGCTCGAGAGCAAGGCGTTTCCTAGTGATCACGTAAGAACTATCCCATATTTACCTGTTCACACATTGATATGGACAAGTCATAGATATAAGAGACACTTGCTGATTTCATCATGATATTTTATTATATGGTTTATTTAGTTTGCCGTTGAGACTCAGATTAGACATCATGACCTGGATACCAAAGACTCGATGGTTTGCATAGAGCCTCCGGTTGGCCAACATCTCATTTCTACTGAACACATCATGGAAATAATCTCTGCGCACGCCTCGGACACTGCCGTCCTTTTACTTCCAGGCATCCAGTTCTATACTGGCCAGTTCCTAGACATCCCCGTTATCACCAAGTTTGCCCGTTCAAAGGGAATCTTCGTTATCTGGGACCTAGCTCATGCCGTCGGTAACGTTCCTCTACAGCTTCACGACTGGGAAGTCGATGCTGCTGCCTGGTGTACATACAAGTATCTAAACTCAGGCCCAGGCTGTATCGGCGGTTTGTTCGTACACGAACGTAACGCGCTCGTGACGACCCAGGCCGAGGATGCCAATGCCTCTTCAGGCTACACCAACCGTCTTGCAGGCTGGTGGGCCAATCACAAGCCTACTCGTTTTGGCATGGTCAATAGCTTCCATCCCGCTCCTGGTGCCAATGGATTCCAGCTGAGTAACCCAAGTGTCTTGGATATCACATCCCTGTGCGCGTCACTCGAAGTTTTCCACATGGCCGGTGGTATGGGTCCTCTACGAGAGAAGTCGAAGCTGTTGACGAGGTATCTCGAGACCCTGTTGAATGAGGCGGTTGATAAACAGCTTCAACCTCTGTTCACTATTTTGACTCCTGCAGACCCTGAACGTAGAGGTGCACAGTTGAGTATTCTACTCAAGGACGGTCTTCTTGATGGAGTCATGAAGTCCTTGGATAGCGAAGGTGTGATGGTTGATGATCGTAAACCGAGTGTCATTCGTGTGGCACCGGCACCATTGTATAACACCTTCACGGACTGCTTCGACTTTATCAAAGCCTTTGAGCGGGCGCTGGTCGCTGCTAAAGGTAGCTAATAGGTATTAGCCTAAATAGTCGAAAACAACAAAATAGAACTGTCGTAGACAAGATACACCCTAAAGTGATTCATCGTGTAATGAAGGCCTCAGTGTCTATGCATTAAGAAGACTGGCGCACCACTTTTAATTCATCTCGACATGTCATCAGATCTGTGTTCACTCCAGTACATCTACTGACTCGTCACCAAGCTCTGATGACGCATCGTTCTTAGGTCTTTGAACCCAGAAGCACTGGACAGCACCAATACAAGCGGCGGCAACACTACCGTACCAGGCAATGGCAGTGCAGTCGATGGAGCTTCCATAAGTATAAAGGAAGCCAGCTACGGGAGGGGCAATCATACGGCAGGCAGCGCCGGCACTAGCAGCCAAGCCGTTGACTTTACCGAGGGCAGCAGAGCCCGCAGGAGTAGCATCCTTGATAAGGATGAGCAGGAGGGGATACAGCAGGATCGACAACAGGTTTCGCACAGTCAGGCAGGCGTAGATGGCAGGGAAGAGGGCGTCTTCAGAAGCGAAGAGGAGACCCGGAACAATGGCGTAGGCGATGGGATGTAGAACCACTACAAGAATGAAGAGACGGAAAACACCAATGAATTCAGCGGCCAACGGGAAGATGACGGCCTGGACAAATAAGGCGATGAGGCCGTTGACGGCCATGATCATTCCTACAGTGCGTACGCTGAGACCTAGACCGCCGGGACCTGGGGTGAGTAGGAGGCCAAATGGTGATATAGAAGCGACATCGGGAACTAGTGATTGGACGTTGGAGCGTGAGTCTTCTAGGAAGATGGGTAGAAGATGATCATATGTCATGGAGTGATAAGTGAAAATGCTCAGAGATACAATGAGGGCGATGATGCGGGAAGTCCAAATGTTGATGGGCTTTGTGTCGATAGGCATCTTCTCAGACAACTCAGCCGAAGTCTCGATAGAGCCATAGTGTGTGATATTGGCAACCAGAAGCGCAGATTCTTCAGAGAGCGCCTCGGCTGTACGGTGCTGGAGTTGACGGGCCTTGATCTCAGGATGAGTCTCCTCGAGAAGGAAGTAGCCCATCACGACACTTAGAAACAAGAGTCCAGCGCAGATAAGGTTAGGCAAGAGGAAAGGGAAGCTCGAGAAGATACTGTTCTCGCCAAAGACATCGGGAAAGGATGAGCATGGGTTGGCAAAGGTGCCGCCGATGGCAGGACCGAGAATAGTTCCGGCGGTCCAGACGAAGGGCATGACAGCATAAGCTCGGGCTATGTGATATTAAGTGTTAGTCTGAGGAGGTCTTAAAGTTGTAGGTTAAATAGATGTGATATAGAGCAAGACTCACGCTCGTGGTCTGGGTTCGTGACGATCTCACCAACCATGGTTTGGATAACGCCAATGTTGCCGTTTAAGAAGCCGCCAAGTGCTCGGCCCAGCACGGCAACCCAGATATTGCTTGCAAAGCCAACCACCAACAGACTCAGAGTGGTGCCGATGCAGCCCAGTATGAGCACAGGCTTGCGGCCGATGCGGTCGGACAGAGCACCCCAGTACATGCCCATAGAAGCCTCGGCCAGTGAGAAGGCAGAGATCAACAGGCCCGAGTAGAACGAGGCGTTCTGTTCGTTGCCGACGTTGAAATGCTTCACGAGAGCCCAAGCATATGGAAAGATGGAGGTTAGAGCAACAGGCTCGGCGAGACGGACTATGGCGAGGAGGAAGAGCTGCATGAAAGGGAAGGCATCCGAGGCCGCAGGTGTAGATGATCTTGGTAGAGCCATTGTTGCTGCTTCTGTGGGAGGCGTGATAGATCACAAGAGAAAAAGAGTGAAAGATTGAATGGGATGGGGTGAAGGTGAGGCAGAGATGGGAGGAAGATGTCCTCCGGGGGACACCAAGATATAAGGGAGAAGTCGGCTGCCATGGCGTTCCGTAGCATGAGATGCATGTAGTTATGGCCGCAGCTCATCAAAGTCACATCTAATTGGTGTAAGGGCCGTTGTAGCGACAGACCAGGACTAGAACCATAACCAGAATCATGCTAGCTCCTCAAGGTCGTAATATTCTGGATGGAGCAAACAGGCAAGTAGAGGTCGTTTCAAAGGAGGTCCAGCTCGGCATCTCTGGCCTAAGATGGAAATGGGACTAGTTGCAGCGATAACCAGATTAGGAAGCCCGGGGGACAAGGGGAGAGCCAAAAGAAATAACGATAAAAAAGAGCGAATAAAGCTGGTGTAAGGTGCTATGGATATGTGCTAGTATACACAGTTGTATCTGTATGTGTATAGCAAGTAGAAGGTGGGAGGCAAGGAATGGACAGGAAGAGAGCATAGGCACTCTTGCATGCATCAGAATTTAGTAGGAACAGGAACAGAAAACCACAGGAAGAGCAACAGTTGCAATGAAAGAAAGAGGAGAGAAAGCAAGCAAGAAGAAAAAGAAGTGAGAAAAAGAATAGGCAGGCTGATAGTCGGGTTGAGAGCGAGCTTGTAGCTTGGCCAAGTCTCTATCACGAAGAAGGTCAGACTAGAAATCAGGCGTCGTTGGCCGTTGATGAACGTCTCGGAACCGAGGTCGAGTTGGAGATATTCAGCATCTGACTATCTGTACATACTACTTAGTAGTTGGGCGTATCTCAGGAACAACGAAGGTCCCCCGGATAGCAAGGAGGAAGGGGATTTGGGTTAAGCTTTGTACCTAAGTTGTTTTTTCTCTCTCTTCGTTTGCTTGCTACTGAAAGCTCCACGACGGAACCACGGCGGAACTGCCACTACATCCTTTCATTCTTAGTAGAAAGTATTAGTTGCCGACTTTATCAGTACAAATGGATGGAAATGGCAATATGACATGGTCCAGGTTCCCCCCAGGGAGGCAGATTTCCAAGCTTCCCAAAGACTAGGGCCGGGACCTGACAAGTCACAGCCCGCAGACAGATAGATATAGAGGGCAATAGAGAGCGAGCCATCATCGACTGGGATGTGGCTTCTCTTGTGGTTGCATCAGGGCGTCCTTTGAATATTCACTTGATAGTATATGTAGTCGTAAGTCAAGGAAGATGGGGCCTATTGCAGCCGATGAAGTTGGCGATTGTGGCAGGGAAAACAGAAGAGGAAGAGCTGTGCAGCAATATCAAACGTAGTAGTAGATGAGCTTAGTTGTATGAGGATATGAAGACGAGGGCTTTGCTTGCGTCTTTATTCGGCGTTTATCGTGTTGTTGTCAGACTAACATCGAAAGTAGATATAAAACCAGATCAAGTTGGGCATGCAAATTTCCTGCATTTTAGCTACAATTTTATGCAAGTCGAAGCACCCAGTACCACCATATAGCAATAGTACTGTTTACTTTTACTTTTTCGTGCTTTCAAGAGCGTTTTTCGTGTTGAGATGGTTGTTTTCTTCCCCGATTGGCTTGTCTATCGTCCGTCCTACAGGTAGGTTTTGTTTTGTTGGTAAATCAAGTTGGATTCTCTATCTTTATCAACATGTCGTCGTTTAACTAAGTATCAGATACGAAAAGAGCGTCCGGTTCTTTATCGTCATGGCTTACTTTAGTCCGATGTTGGGTTCAGCTGCGATTGTGTCTCTCAGATATTCAATAGTTAATTTTTTTGGAATATTTTTTTCCGTAAGAGAGAAAGAACAAACACAAACAGGGTAGCTACTTACTATGCAAGCTGGTTCCGCTCAGCACGGACCTCTTTCCTCTTTCCAAGGCAAGCCGGCCTAATAATTGACAGCAGCCCACAGACTTCTGAATTGAGTCTGCCTGCCTATTTTACTTTCATTTTATGTTGATTCTTTCAGATTCTATTTTCCAGCCTGGGATATCAGGCAGGCTTCTTTCAGTCTTACTGATCTTGTCAAGCTTGATTGTATCATCTATCAATTTCTCATCACACAGGACGAACCACCGTGATTGATACGGTATACTAATGCAGATACAGATACGGAAACAGATATCAAGATGTGAAAAGACTAAGACTATTTCACACCAGTTTTGCCATTGCTAATTGCAACTATCTGTTCACAGACAGTCAAGCCCATCAATAGCGGGCGCCAGAAGTGGGTTCATGGCTCGCTTCTCGCCTGTAACATCAACACTTGGCTGTTGAGCCCTTTTAATATCTTTTTATCTCTTGTTTTTCTTTCGAGCGGGGAGGAACGGGAGCAAAGCCTACGACACGACGACGCCTTTCAGTAAAGCAGTAGCAAGCGAGGACAAGCTCCTAGAACTACTTTTTACTTTCCCCTCTCTTCCTCTTCCTTCTCCTCCATGTTTTGTAATCTATTTACAACTATGTTTAGGGTATGTATACTGTATGTGCTCCTAGTGTCCTTAAAGTCTGCTCGGCCTGTCGCTTCGTTGGTAGGAGCCTTCATCGCTTTGCCTCGTCCTATTCCTAGTCATTCTACATATAGGCGGCTTTGGGTGATCATCTGCTTTCTGGTTTTTCTATTGGCGAGACAAGAGAAGCCGCCACCGAGACGAGATGGAACCGTCACACAGCCTACTGCAACAGCTAGTAATATCAGCATTATTGATATACAGATATTGCAGTATGCTTTGGAAAGATTCTTCAAATACATATGACCAGAGCCTCACAGTAGCCAGCTTCTCGTAATAGGCGGCCACTTTGGTTGTCATTGTGTCTCGAGCCAGTTCACACGCACTAGTGTTCTTTTAGTTATAGGCATAAACAATTCTTTGTATATAACACCCCATTGCATTGTTTTCGGCGTGAGAGCTGTGGAGGATTTCATCAGCTAGAACTTAGCCTCATCAGACTAGCTAGGGCTCCTACATGTGAATAGCTGTATCTATAGATACAAGTGGCTTTGGATGCTAGTGTTGCTACTAGTTGGGGCCCTCTGCGACTAAGGCTTGTAATTCATCCCCAGTTAGTTATAGAGATCCAGGACTTGCCTACAGTTTAACGCTATTGCGTAGGTAGCCATGGATCAGCATTAAAGAGCTAATGGTAGCCCTACATATATTAGAGGCTCGTGGCGATACTCATTCCGTATAGGCAGAAGCCACGCTACTACTACCTTTCGAGTTTAACTAACTATGTATGCCAGTTTTCTGAGTGCCACAGAAAGTATACCACAGCTGGCTATGAGTGAAACTATATGTACAACCATGGTAGCTTATTGGCTATAATATACGTACTTCTGTTGTTGCTATTTTCTCCTTCTTCCTTGCTATATGTACATCATCTTTGGTATTTGCACCTATGCGGAGGCGCACCCTGTCATGGTGTGATTCTTAGTTGTACATTGCTTCATACGTGAATATATGGATATATATGATGTATACATATATACGTATATGCATGGTATACGCATCAATGCAAATATGCAGGTTAAGACTACGTACGACTCTGCATGCCTCCTCATTCCCTCAGAAGACGGACAGGCCACCACCCAGGGAGCATTAAGTGAGTATATGTGTGTGCATACATACATACAATATATGCTATTCACTAACATTTCTAGAACCGGCCTGATCGAATGCTCCCTTATTCGTCTTTTTCGATCTCTCTTCTTCTACGACCGGAGGAGTCAAATGGAATCTCAAAGAAGATGAAGTACCTGAGAATGCTAGATGCTAATGTACACGTAGGTTGTAGCAATAGCACACAAAAGCAAAAGCAAGAAGTAGAAAATCTGCAGAGACAGTTACAATACTACGACATTAACAAGCTTATGTTGCCTTTTGGTTATCCGGCTCAGGCGAGTCTGAAGCGATCGGCGGCAATAGCCAAAGAACGACTGGCCAATGAGTTACTGCTTATAAGTTACTTCTTATAAGGGCCGTTCTTTTATAAAGTAGGGTCAGTTGTCCGTGTACTTCACAAAAAGATGCCGAGCCATACATGATGTATATTAATGCATATTAACTGGCAAGGAGTAGAGTCTCTAGAAACGGCCCGTTAGATTCAGCCATTGATTCATAAGATAGTAATAGTTTTATATTGTAGCGTAGAAATTCACGAGGTTGAACGGGGTTTCATCTTAACCGAGGAGGTTTACATGTATCCATTATTTATTGTATGATATTTTTTGTTATTATACAGACATGAACAAACGGCTAGATAAACAAGTCTAAGTAGTCCCGACTACATACATTGGTTGTATATGTATGTCAAGGAACGTAAAATCTAGCTACCATGTTAGCAGGGGACAAGGATCGCCAACAGAGCAAATTATACGATATTCCTACTATGATAAGTGAAGATAAATAGCACAAGAGAAAGCCATAACTAGTTAAAGTATCCTTTGTAATTGTATCAGGGTTAGCATGTAGTATAGCATGAAGTTGCGCCTCTATTGAAGAAGCCTGGTCCTAGCCAGAGTGCTAAAAGGAATATCTGTAAGCTGATAGAGGCAACTTTTGATTTAATCTTGGGGTAAGCTTCCAGCAAAACACACGACTGTGACATTTTTGCCTTCAGAATTCTAGGATTCTTTTTTTGGTTGTAATCTTCTTTTATTCGTATACAAACAAGGAGCATGATCATCACCATTAAAACTATATTCGAGCAACAAAACAGAAGGAGGAATTCGGGTTTTTTTCTTTTCCAACCTTTTTGTTAAGTAGTAGGAATATACAATTATGTATGTAAACATGAAGAGTAAGATTTTGCTCGTGATTTTCATAAAAATACGAAATACCGAAGTTGATCTGCGAGAAAGCGAAGGTTGAATGTGAAGAAAAATAAAAATAAAAGAAGGTCCGAGCATTCTAGCCAAGTCATCGTTGAAAGAGCTTGTTTTCCATGGTAATCTTTTTTTCTTTTTTTTTTACCTCGGTGATCATCGTCTGTGTGTACATACATTCCGTCTTCTCATCTTCTTCCGTTCGCCTAGCATTTATTAGTTTTATCTTTCCATCTATACTCGTCTTTATAGGATAGTCCTACCGATATCTCTATCATCCTCGTTTTTACTTTCTACAATCTCTGATATTCTTCTGTTATCTGTCTTTAGTTTTCTAATCCAGTGGTCTTTTCAATAATTCCCAAGAACGAAGATAAAAAGAGAAACCAAATCAGAAAAC
>RHDR01000401.1:0-28724 GCA_009806295.1 Davidsoniella neocaledoniae
TTTTCTCCTTGTTCCCTCTTCCCCCCCCCCCAAAAAGACGACGAGAAAAAGAAATCCACCTGTGCCCTGGCACAACTTCTAGGCTTCTATTTGGAGAACATTGCGCCTTTCTTTCTCTCACCTTATATGGCTTTTTCTTGGCTTCTTCGTCTGCCGATCGCCACGCTTTCTTCTCATTAACTTTTTTTTTCCTTCTTAAGGCTCGAGACCCCCTCTTCTGCCGTTATAAGCGTCCCCTCCGCTCCTGCAATTACTTCCGCTGCTTCCTCTTTCTCTTCTTATTTCTTACTAAGACGCCTCGTTGCTAGCCAATCACAGCGTAGCCGGCCGGTTGCAAAATAGCCAGAGAGCTCAAGCACATCTCGACCCCCGTTCACTTTGTCTTTCTCTGTACCCAACGCTGTCTGTTTCTTTTGGTCTTTTTTCCTTGCATTGCAGCTCTCGAAAATCACATCATATTTTCTTCACCACTTGCAAGATTACTCCGTCCCGACGGCTGAAAGAGACACTGTCTAGGACACCGACTTTGCCGCCTCGATCCTTCTTGCCTGCGCTCTACCAACCTACATTAAGCACATCTCGTCTCTCTCCGATAGCTTGTTTAACTTCTATTCTTCACTCTACCACTCCGCTTCAAGCTTTTCCATCATCACCAATCATATACTTTCTTCGTCATGTCCAAAATGCGCGCCTCCCAGCGCCGCCTCCGCGTCTATGTGGTGATGGCCTTCATTGTCTTTGCCATCTACTACCTGACTCCATCCCACTCCGACCCTCAAGATTTCTACCGCAAGACTATGCAAGCAATGGGTGGCACCAATGGCGGCGGCGCACCCAAACAAGGTCCACAGCATCCACCCATTCCGGATGCCCTTGAGCACAAGGAAACCACCGACCAGAATGACGCCAAGGTCGTCAAGGACATGTCGACCGCCTCAAGGATGCTGAGGCCCGCGCCAAGGACCTCGCCAACAAGAAGTCACCACTGAAGCCCGATCTACCCAGCGAGGTCGTTGGCATCGGTAGCTCTGCGGGCGGCCAGAATGGTAAAGACAAGGAGAAGGAAAAGGCCGTCGAGAAGGAGAACGCTATCAAGGTTGACAAGAACTCTGTCACCGCCGGTTCCAAGCTTCAAGACCAGAAGGAGCTCGGCGCCGCCGCAAGCGTCACCCAGGAAAAGGCCCACGCTGAAGATGAAGAGACGCCTTTGCAGCACGAGACGGAGCTAGAGCTCACAAGCATCCTCAAGCGCGCACCTAGTAAGCACCGTCATTTTACACTACCCAAAATTGCTACAATTTCACTAACTCGCTTTTTTTTCTTTCTAGTGATCATATTCTCAAAGTCCTACTGCCCATACTCTAAGCGGGCTAAGCACATGCTCCTCGAGACCTACACACTCGACCCCGAACCCTACATTGTCGAACTTGATAAGCACCCTCTAGGTGCTGAAATCCAGGCTCTGCTGACCGAGAAGACTGGCCGTGCCACCGTGCCCAACATCATGGTCAATGGCATCAGCATCGGCGGCAGCGACGAAGTTGTCGCCCTGGATGCTTCTGGTGAGCTGGTCTCCAAGGTCACGAAACTCGGCGAGGCCCGTAAGCTCACTATGGAGCTATCCAGCGCCAAAGAGAAGAGCCAAGAAAAAGGTGGCAAGACCAAGGCAAAGAGAGCTATGCTTGTGAAGCGCTACTAAACTCGGTCACATCTTCTCGTTATTTTCACATATTTTCTTTTCACGCCTTTCTGTCTTCTATGTACATTTGTAGATCTTCTAGCTGAGCTCCTGTGGATGGCTCATGATATCATCTTCTCTTTTTGGGTTTTTTCTAGACATTTCATTTCTTCTGTCTCTGGCGTTGTCTATTCCTTGGCGTTTGGCTTTCTTGCTCTCTTCTCTTCACATACTTTTTTTCTTACACTTCAGACTAAAATGTCTTGAATACTCAACCTCTGATATCTACTACTACTACCTCCTTTTTAATGAACAAATTTATTGCTATTTTCCAGCATATCATATTCCAAATAACGTCTCACAAGAAAATACATGTATTTTTCTTCCAATCTGTATCAAAACAATGTCACAAACCAGTCAGATGAGATGTGTGCATAAGATGTCTTAGAATCCTAGAACTACGAATATTTCTACCTGGTCACTTTACCTATATTCTTGTCCACTTTGATAACACAGTAGCATTGCAACCCTAACTGCAGAATAGTGGGATGATTTGACTAGTTCTGTAAAGTAACAGTGATCTCATTTTTCCATTCTTTTGTAAAGAGCCCTGAAACGCATAATTTTCAGGCATTTTTACGTCAAAAATAGCGAAAAGTTATAATGGATGGTGACAGACATAACATTGACAACTTTGAGGAATATATCGTATGGTCTTTACTTGATGCCTTATATAGATCCGCAATCCATAGCATAGCCTCGTTACACAGTGCTTTTGCTACAGTCTATCAACGCTAATACAGTTCCTAGAATATGAATGCCAAGATGAGTTCTCTGTATTGCTTATAGACTCACGCCATAGTACTTTATTCGACTATAGAATAACCAGAGCGCTACGGGGATAACTATGCCTCTGCTTTCTCTATCTTAAGTGTTGATCGGCGCACCGTCTGGGTACCGACTACCAACAATCTCAAACTTGGCCAAAATCGTATCAATCTCCGCGAGTTCCTGCTCTGTAAGCTCTACCACCGTGCTGTTTTCCTCCACACGGGCCGCCGTAGTTGCGCCTGGAATAACGATGATCTCTGGCATGCCGGGTTTCTTGGCCTGTGCAACTACCCAGCTAACAGCTAACTGCGCCGGCGTGCATCCCTTTTTTTCGGCAAATTCAAATAGTTTCTCGCATAGTTCCAGGTTAGAGGCGAAGTTTTGCTCACTGAAGCGTGGGAAGTGCCGAAGCATGCTGTCGGCATCGATGTCTTCTCGCTTGCGGATTGCGCCAGTGAGTGCCTAGATAACAAAAAAAGAAAGACTGTTAGTATCTTGATATTACCTAGGACATGTTCATGGTAGATAATGTTGAGGACTTACTCCGCGTCCGAGAGGCGAGTATGCAACCATCGGAATGCCGTACTGCGCGCAAGCCACCGCAATGCCATTCGTCAATGGCTCAGTAGCCCACAAACTCAGCTCGATTTCAACTGCCGAGACCTTGACATACTTGACAGCTTCATGGATTGTTTCCGCCGAAACCTCTGACAGAGCCACGCCACCAATCTTGCCAGTATCGATATATTCCTCCTGAATCGTCTTGAGTGTAAGTTCTAGCGGAACATCGGGGTCTCTACGTGCACATTCAAACACATCAACGAACTTGCAACCTCCTAAACCCGCTAGGATGTTGTCGATGGACTTGCGCACAAAGGCCGGTGAGCCGTCGGGCTTGAGCCGTGCAACGTCGACGCCACCCTTCATCGAGAGGACAACTTTGTCGGCGTCCTCGGGATATTTGGCAAAGTATGCCGAGAGCACCGTCATGCTGTTGTACTCGGGCGTGCCGTAGAACTCGCCGCCGTTCCAAAAGTTGGCGCCCTTGGCTAGTGCCATGTGCATGGCCTCGAAGGCTTGGTCGAGCGAGCACGGCTTAGGACGCCATGAGAGGCCTAAAAGTTGGGGTATTGGTTAGTTATATGAAGCATTGGTAGCATGACTAAGTCGGTTCATATAGAAGAAGCTCACCCATGAGACCATAGCCGACTGGGCTAACCTGCTTGCCAGTGACTTCGGGCATGATATGTGTACTAGTAGTGATAGGGAATAATAACGCTATGATGAAAAGAACAAGCTGTTTGATTGTTGATTTCTGCGGAACAATATCCCTTGGAAAGCTGGAGAACCCAACGTCTATTTATGTGATATCAAGGTGACGCTCACTTTCAGCTGTAAGCGGTTACTGCCCCGCCCTGTCCCGATTCGAGAACCCACTTTAGCATAGCCGTTCGATGATTCGATGATTTTTATTCATATTATCACGTCGAGAGAAGTTACTGTTTGATTTTTTGCTCGTCCTTCGCGTTCAATGTCAGATTTGTCAAGAATGTCAGCATTTTGGAGTTTATTCTTTATTTTTTACCACCGCCTAGTGTTTTTCGAACTTAAGCTTTTTATCTCCGTCTAGCTAAGTCCGCGGACTCCAATTACTCTTATGACTTCTAGTTTCCGAACAACAACTTTATAAACTAGCGATACAACGTTTTCATACTGTCATGGTCCTTTCAGGTGTACAAATATCATCTATTAATCCTTCTTACTCGCCCTAGTCTAATGTACAGGATGGAACGTAAACTAGAAGAAAATAATAACACTGATATCTAAATGCTTTTAATCTATGTTTCTTCCCAACATGACCTGGACATCGTGATCTACACATCAGACAGTTACTCTTCAAGAGTTGGTGGTGGCTCATATGTCAATGAGCTTGTCGCTAGAACCTGCCTCCTTGGCACGTCTCAAAATCTCTGCCTTGCGGTATGCTTCTGCTTCCTGGGCCGCCTGCTGCTCGGCCTCGGCATTCTTGCGCTCGCGGCGGCGTCTAGCAGCATCCCGCTCCTTGGCAAACTTCATTAGATGAGCACCAAAATCCTCGAGTTTCTTGGTGTTCGACGAGGGTCTTCCAGGTATAGCTTTGCTATTGTTAGCTCCTCGTCTACTGTTGGCACCTTGTTGCGGTCCACGGGGAATTCCTCGCGCATCTTGGCGTCCATTTCCATTGGGAGCACCGTTCCTTCCACCACTACGGTTTGATATAACTGAATGGGTGGTAGTAACATTGTTGAAAATCTTGCGGCTACGGTTGTCTTTCTTGACATTGTTGCTTGAACCACTTATGTTTGGGGCTTGCTGGTGACTGCTTGTACTGCCTCGATTTTGAGTTTTGAGATAGACCTGTGGATTGCTGGTATTACTGGTTACTGGTGCCATTGGTGCTGGTGGCCCCTTCCTGGCATCTACTAAGGCTGTCATCAATGTATACCAAGCTGGTAGTTCCTTAAGGCCTACGGATTCTAGACCAATTCGGTTATGTGGCATGGAGTGTTGGAAAGTGCAATGGTCACTATACATACACTCCCCTAAATGGCACCATGAGCGGCAATACCCTTGATCCTTCTTTTTGCTTACGGCTGACTTGTTGGGAGGTTGCGAGGTAACGGTGGCCGATGCAATGATTTGATTGGTCGTTGGGTTCAAGTTTGATTGTGGTAATTGACTAGCAGAATTCACGGAAGCCGACTTGCGTCCACGGCCTCCGCGACGGCTTCTTCGCCGAGTGGGTGCGCCAAGCTCTTTAGCCGCCTCTACTGGCTGTTGTGCTAGACTTGAGTGCATATCCTGTAGACATGATGGAATCGGAATCGTTTGTGTATCAAAAGTTGTAGTTTGCTGTACTCTTTCTCCCATAGGGTTTGGTAGCGGAATATAGCGGGTAGATTCTGGGTTTGCCATAGCCTGGCTGAACAGTGGCCCTTTGAATTCGAGACTTGTTGGTGGCATCGATCCGATCTGAGTACATGGAAGTTCGACTGGGTCTTGACGATGCATTGAGTTCCACAAACCAAGAGGCTTTGAGACCGGTTTACAATCAGTGGGTGGAAGCCGAAAGATAGGTGGAGGTTCCAAACCTGTTGTTGTTGGCAGGGTTATCTTATGATCAAGTGATGATACCGTAGAGTTGAATTGAACACTACATTTACTAGCCAATCTAGAACTGACACGCGATTGCTGGCTAGATTGCGATGTCATTGCTATGGGCTGCGTATCAGGCTTTGCCACGCAGCTTAAAGATGAATCACCAATACTCTCGAATTTTATAGGCGTCGCGGATGACTCTGGTAACTTTCCACAACGGATAAGCAGTCGGCGTAGTTCCTCGATGGAGGATTTCTCCCCATTATCGCCGTTATCATTGCGGCATTGTAGTCCTTTGGTAGGCAGCACACCGGTATATTCATCACATGGTCCGACGTCAATCGATGATACAGGCTGAGAAGCCCTCGCTTCCGGCTTTGGCTTGGGAAGATACTCAATATTGCTTGAAGGGTTGCGAGAACCTTGGGTCTTTGTACTTGCTGCTGTCGTTGCATTGGCGCCGCTAGGCTGTGCAAGTGAGTAACTGGACTTTTGTGCCTCATTTTCGGGCGGGATAATGGCCTGGAAGTATTCATCGTTCCAGAGAGGCACACCGCCTCCACTACTGTCTTCTGAGTTGGGGAAAGATACATCGGCTGACTCAGTAGTATCTCTCTTCTGCTTTTCGATTGCAGTTAGGGAAGTTGAACAAACAGGGGTTCTCGATGGGCGTATTTGTTGACGAATAACAAGGTCCGGACTAGTTGATACTAAGCTGCTACTCTCGCAAGTATCTGCTGATGCCGAGTTCTGCGAAGAACTGGACACAAAATCGTGGCTCATCTTGCGATACAGCTCGATGTCTATATGTGGCTCGAGAAGTGACTCTGGGGATATGGGTAACTGCATGATACACACCCACCGGCCGGACCGGGCATCCTCAGTACTGATGCGGCGAGGCATTTGGGCGAAATGGATGCATCCGGGAATCATGTCTATGGGGATAAGGGGAACATAGTACGGGTCACTAAGATTGTCGGACGCGGGCCGTTGGAGACACAGGTTGTAGTTCAGGCTGTACAGCCGCTCAGCTGGCTCTGGCGCCGCCATCGTATAGAAATGACCAAAGGGATATCTGGTTCTATGACTGTTAGCATAGTCCCTAAATCAACGATAGACGAGCCAGCTAACTGACTTACAAGAAGAGTGCTAGGCTAATTAGGAAAGGCTTTATCTGGCCATTGGCTGATGATACACGGAGCTGTAGGGGGTAACTTTGTTATGATAAAGTCATAAGGCATAGAGGCGAAGCATGGGGATAAAGGCCGCGAAACTAGAAACACACGGTAATTTATAGAAGCGAAGGAAAACTTCAATGCAATGTAATAGTAATGAAGAAGTTCGAATGAAGTTGTATGACTGAGCCTTTGAAAGTTGTTTGTGTCTCTAACTTTATTTTCCCTCTATGTACCCAACCAGCAAGCACGACGGGCAGCTACCCAATACAAACATCATATCTAGGATATACAAGATTTTCTGAATTGAGTCAACAGTAGAACATGCCAACTATTTTTACGGCCTACGAAATTCCATCTCGAGCCAAGGCTTCCGTCTCGCATCCTCCCTTTCAGCATATCGAATACTCATCGATGATCTAAGAATGGTGTGTTTGTTCGTCTATTTCATCTCAACTCTGACTCTCACTTCCATCCCGTCCACACAGAAGCCCAGTTGGCGTGTGCCGTCTTTTAGTTCGACTTCGCGCTTGATCCAGCGGCCCATGGCCTTTTTTCCATCTGCTCCTTCGTTTTCTTCGACCTGATCGACGTCCATACTTTCGGTAGTGCCTTGCTTTGATCTGTTATCCGAAGCGATGTCCTTGATATCTCTCAAGGCACCTATGCGCTCTTGCTCGACTTTGGCGTCCTCCTCATCGCTGCTGTAGTCCTCGTCAAGAGTAGCCTGTGCTAATTCATCCGTTTCATCAAGCGCGGCCACAGGATCCCACTCGCCGGTCTCCCAGATTAATCTGAGGTTTATCGGTTCCTGTCCGAATATCTTGCCTACGAATCCCTTGACGGCGTATATGTCAAACGACTTGGGGATCTTCTTAGTATAGATAGCTTCGGGCTGTTCTTTGAAATAGAAATTGACTTCGATAAGTCGCGCCTCTAAGAAATCAGGATTGACGTCGTTGCGGCGAATCACCTCAGGTGTACCATAAATGTCACACAAGCTCTGATATCTTGGGTGCAACTTGAGAACCTCCTTTGCTTCATTTCCTTCTGCAACTGCCGCCAGTTCACGCGTGATGCGTGAGAGATAGAACATTTCAGCGTTAGCTCGGTCGTCCGGGCTGATGCTAACGAAGTTAAGCGTCTTGATCTGCTGAAGTCTGCCAATAGTGATCATGTGAGACTCCTCCGAAACGACACGGGCGGCGCTTCCAACATCACCACCAGAGGAATTTATTTCGTAGACAGGGTTATGTGCTATGCGAAGCGACTGTAGTCCAGGACAACTCTCTAAAAGACCATCGACAAACTCCCATGACGAAATATCATTGTATGATACATCTAGATAATGAAGACTCTCTGAGAACACAGGGACCTGAGCTTCCAATTTAGTTATCGCCGCTATTTGATTTCCCTTTAGATGGAGATTACGTAGCACCTTGAGCTCAGAAAGAGCAGCAAAGTCTGAAAGGGCCGTGAAGGTGTTGAGCTCCAGATTTAGTGACGTCAATGTTGAACTTAGCAGCCCAAAAGTGATTGGTGGGAGGGCTGAAAGCTGGTTGGTTCCACAATTGAGAGATACAAGATTTGGGAAGTGAGAGGTGACGTGAACAATCCCTTCCCAGGTCATGAGATTTTCATTCAATGCAAGTTCCTTGACGTTAGAAAACACTGAGCCAGCGTTCTTCAAGCCTTCGTTATTTAGGACATCGAGGAAACGATTACCGCTAAAACATAAGCGCAAGTTAGTATATCGCCCAACGATGGGTATCAGGGCTACTCTTACCCTAAACGTAGGCTTCTTAGATCCTTAAGATCGCGGCAAATATCAACGACAACACCCATATCCTCTATGACATTACGGCCAAGATCGAGTTCCCTAATAGAAGGCACTGCCTCTAGAACACTCTTGTCGCCTTCTCCTACTACAAACCCTACACGGTAGCTATCGACAATGATGATCTTGAGGTCCTCGACCTTAGCCAATTGCCGACGAATCTTGTCGAACCCGACCTCTTGAGCCATCTTTGAGCCAATCCGGATCTGCTTAGCGGCCCGAATCGCGCTGGTTTCCCGGTCGACTTCAGAAGTATACTTTTCATAGACAGCGCTAACGAAACTTTGGGCAGGCTGATATGGCCGCGAAGGGCGCACAAATGACGCGGCAGTGGGGGATAGTGAAAGACCTAGAGACTACAAGTCAGCATTTATACATGGAGGAGCCCAACGCTTGAAGTAATATGCTTACATTTGAAGTACTTCGTATCTTTGTGTTGGCCGGAGTGCTTTCCGCGAGAGGAATCGTCCCATTCCACGCCAAGCCATTCACCGGTAGTTTGTGCTACAGTGCCGATATACCGGATAGTACAGAGCGCGCCATCATATGAAAGACGCTGACCTATATAAAATGGCGGCATATTTCCAACGTGTACTATAAAGATGAACGATGATAGCTTTGAGGCGAAGTTGGTAGCCACCACAAAAAGGGTCTACTTATGATGCGTAGAACAATCTCTCTCCTTTATATAGTTAATATATGGCAGCTCTGTTTGCTGGGGCCTAATATTCTTGTGTGGAAAACGGTCTTGTCTAAAATGCACTACTCTGTTGACACAGAATTTATGTATCTAAATAAACATTGACAACAATCTCACTTACATCAACCGTTAATGCTCAAGTTTTAGCTAGAGATCAATTCACACGTTAGGATATGTTAGCTTTTCTGCCATTTGTTTTGTTTATTAGGCGTCCATGATGTTGTAAATAGTGGGGTGTGTTTAACCCTAGCAACGGTAGCATACATAGGGTATTGAGACAAACCCTCTCAAAGTATTCAGTTGAGCGACTACAACCCCAAAGAGCCTAAATAGAATAGAAATGGTCTTCCTTCTAATCCTATATATCATATGATCTAACGTATGACCCCGCGTTTCGTGGCCATTTATACCCCAATTTATGTATCATTTACACTCATTATAGTCAAGCCCAACCAAGAAGAGCTCGGATTTCTTTGTCCGCTGTTTTTTTTCCTTTTAAATTAAGCTTTTCTCTAATCAGTTACTCCATGCAACTCACTTTTGTAACTTCATGATCTTCAAGTAAGCTCCAGAGCTCCACCCTCCCCCAATACCAAATCAAGTCATTCCATTACAAGGGAGTCTGGCGGCAGCTTCTTGCCGACAGCTTTGGTTTTGAATGTCGCCTATTCTGTCGCTATTCTTCTAGCCGAGCCGAGTCCCCGAAGGCTTTCGGCGCTTAGAATATTGGTAGAGTAGTAGAAGGCATTACCGCTTCTCAACTATTTTTGTGAGGTTATAAGCTAAATTCGGCCGTCGACTTCGCCGTGATATGTATCTTGATTGCCGACTTGTGAATGGAACATACACAATACCAGCAAACAGTACACTAATTAAATGTACACGGTCCTCTTTCTTTCCGCTCCTTGATAAGAACGGACTAAGAAATTGCTTGTTGCACTAGACTAGCAAGCCGTACTCGCTACCGTAGCCGCTTTAGGTGCCGAATCAATAATATTCTATTGCTTTTTGAAGTCCCGTTCCCCACAAACACTATTCTGTAATATGCTAAACAATGAGCGTGCTCATGAGGACATAATTGCAACATTTGAGGGCGCTAAGAACTGATCTGTGTATAAATATATATTGTTGGTTGCCCAACAATACATGATATTTGTCCATCTTTTTATGATATTGCTATATGCCATAACACATCAACACAGAATCAACCAAGTCAATAGTCACCAACAACCATGCCTTCATCCACAGCAGACCTAAAAGTCCACTCAAGTGCCTCTCTAGGCTTCAAGGACGGCAAAAACTATGACGCTTTCCGTCCTAGCTATGTTGACGAAGCCACTGACGGTCTGCTAGCAAAGGTTGGCATCAAGGGCCAGAAAGGTGCCAAGATTCTGGAAATCGCCGCCGGAACGGGCAAGTTCACTGAATGTCTGGCCCGGCGTCCTGAAGGCTATGAAATATTAGCCGTTGAGCCCGTCGCAGGCATGCGTGAGCAGCTAGAAGCCAAGGACCTACCTGGCGTCAAGACGGCACCTGGAACGGCAAATGAGATCCCCACTGAAGACGGTACCTACGATGTTGTGATTGCAGCTCAGGTTAGTTCCCGCTTGGATAGATGGTTGACAGAGAAGTGGCCACTAATATAACTCTGTAGTCTTTCCACTGGTTTGCGAATAAGGATGGTCTACGCGAATTTTCTCGGATTCTGAAGCCCGGCGGTTTCTTGGGCTTTATCTGGAACGTTGAAAACTGTAAGTCATATCAAAAGGTTCATATCACCGCAGTTGGTACCGAGTCCTAACATCACTATAGACAACAAGCCCACTGGCTGGAAGGCGGTCACTGAGTGGGAAGAGGAGCTGAATAAAATCGTCTACAAGCTTCCTCTAGACGGCCAAAACCGTTTCCGCGATCTTGCCTGGCGTGGCGCTTTCACTCCCGCGGAGAACATTGCAGCTGACGGACAAACTCCTATCTTCAAAAATGTTGGTGAGAGTACTAGCTCCGTTTGGCCGGTGAAGCTGACGACCGAGGCTCTCGAGGCGCGCATGGGAACTCTCAGCCAGATTTCCATGTTGGAACCCGAAGCTCGTAAAGTCCACGATGCTGCGGTCCGCCAGGTTCTTGATAATGTCGAAAGAGCAGCGGACGGCACGGTCGAAATCCATGGCGTTACATTCTTTGGCTGGGCCCAGAAGGTGTAAATGCAAGATCATGATTCAGTGGTATGTTGATGGTCAGTCACATAACGGCGTTTCAATCAAGTTTGGTTGGAGTGTTGTTTAATTCTTTTTTTCTTCATTTTTTCTGTTCTTGTACTTTATCGGTTGCTCTACTTGTGAAGCCTTTGAGCTATAAGCTCTAAGGGTCATATCGCGTTGCTATATTAAATGGATTGAGGGGCATTTTGAAGCTGTATTCAACAAGACAGCGCCCCTCGTGTGGTTCTTTGTTCTCCTTCTCAGGCACATCTGCCTTGCTTGATGTCTCTTTTCTGCGATTAATCGGCAGAAATGTACATCACTTTACTATATGTTAGCATTTTTATTCAACACTAGACTTTTGAGCCAATACATTTGTATCCTGCTATTCATTTCAACGTACCATTGTTTCCTCTCACAAAGGCATCGCCATAAGCACGGCGCTTCTTGCCATTGACGTACTCCTCCGTCTTCTCAAGGGCAATGTTCATGTAGCCATCTACTGACTGAAGCTCACCTATGAATATATGTTAGTTTGGATGGTCATGGCTATCACGTACTCGCCGTCGCTAACCCTTGTATACCACGCCAGAATTCAACTTGACCGTCACCAAGTTGCCAATGATGTCGCTGAGAAAGCCAGAGGGATCCTTTCCGTCGGCACGCGCAGCAGCAGTGTTCTCCATGATATTAGACTGTAAAGAAAGATTAAGGTTGAGCTATGAGTGAGGATAGGGGAGAGAAACAGAGCGAGAAATATGAGAAATTGATGCTGATGAAATATGTTGAATGTTCCCTTTTTTCATGAGTGCATATAGTTGACGATATTCCTATACTAAACTGTGACATTCGTTGGCTTATTTTGAGAAGCCACTACTTAGGCTTGTACGCCACAGCTGTCAAATGCCACATAAAGACTCTGGTTGTACCTATTGGGGTTACACTAGGGTTGAATAACAAGGTACTTTCGGCTCAGGCTCAACATAGTTTGTAAGCCGTGTGCGAAAGCTGAATTAGCACGTGACATCGTGCAAGTGGGTTATGGCCTGGAAGTCAAACACTATCGCCAGGAACATAACACGCGGTGATCTCATTCACAATGTTGTTTACAGAAAACACAAAAAAATACAATAAAAATGCAGATACCATCACAAACGGATTTTTTTGGCGCTGAAATACTACATTAGCTTTGCCTTAATTTATCTCTTTGCCTGAATTGCATCGCTAGTTCCTCACAAATACCTAATCGACGCAAGCCTTCGCCAAAGTCTTTGTCTATTTTCTTTTTTCGTTTTTCTACAGTCTAATTTATCACACTTCAGATACGCAACTTGGAAACCGATAGATATTCTTGAATAATATGTTATTAATCTATCGCCACTCGATTTCCTCTGGCCTCAATCTTCTTCATCACTAGTGACAATTGCTCGGATCCTTTCGCTTTTTCTACGCAGAATACAAACCACCATCCCATCGCACCTCAACTCAAACGATCAGTCCGGTATCTATCTCACAATGGAGTCTAAGCCAACGCGGAAAATGCCGTTCAAGGTGAGAACCGCTGCGCCTCCCGCACCGGAAGAAAACCATCTCGACCTCTTCAACCGCTCCAAGGTCGTGGCGCCGCAAATCGTCGCCCAGGTAGGCGTTCGCGCACGAAAGGCACATGCCATGGTTGAAGAACGTCGTAAAGAGCGTCAAACCGATCAAAAGAGGTATAGACAAAATGAAGACGCCGACGAAGAACAAACCACTCCGCGCAAGCGTCACCGTTCCTCGGATCAAGACTCTACAAGCGAGAGGTACATACATCTTTGGGAACTATCAATCCAGATAGTCACATGCATTTCAGTTCTGGCCAACCATATACTAATTGTCGTGAAAACAGTCACACACAAGCTTCTTCTAGGTCTCCTACCCAAGTCTCAACCTCGGTTCAGTCGCCTCAAGATTCATTATCCCCTAGTCATGCGAAGTTAGAGGGCAACGACGAAGCTATTCATGCTGTACAGTCTTCTGTTTCAGCGAATACCGTGACGATACTGCTCGATTCCGACGATGATAATAACGACGACCCTGAACCTGTTATTGTAGATCAAACACCAGAGCCTCAATATCCTACATACGAAGAAGATAGAGACCTAATCGATGACGACGACGGAACAAACCCCGAACTTAGACTCATCAATGAAGAGGCGCGGCGCTTGCGACAAGAACGTCTGCTAGAGACGCAAAATAATAGCAATGCCCTAAACTCGCCCGAATTATCGTCACTTCACAAGGTCAAATATGTTGTCCAAATTGTCACTCAAATACCAGGACTCACTGAAATTCCCGGTTTCAACGTGAGCACCACCATGCCTCTCGAAGAGGTCAAGTGTGAATGGATCGATCGACAAAAACAACTAGGCACTCCGCTCTCCAATGAGCACGACGTCATCTTGACTTGGCGTGGCAATGAAATCTACAGTACAACCACGCTCTACAGCTTACAGATTAAAGGCACGCCCGGCTCCATGTTATTCATACAAAAGAACCCGCGCAACGGCACCGGCTTCTCAGCTGACCGCACCAAGGTCGTCTTGGAGGCGTGGACAGATGCTTTGTTACAGCAAGAACGAGAGCGTCGGAGGCGCGCACGTCATATCCGCGATAATGACGGGGAAGATGATGATGGCGCTGATCTTGGCGCTCCGGTCGATCTTGCTAGTAGCTTCGGTAACGAAAATATGTTGCCACAGGAGGACAAGGGGCAAGCCTCGGCTGTTAAAGTTCGCATCACGCTGAAGAGCAAGGACGGGCAAGTCTTCAAGATGAGCGCCCAGCCAGAGACTCTCATAGATACTCTTATTACTGCTTTTATACGAGAGAGGAATGTGCCGGCGAATCACCAGGTTCAGATTCAGTTTGACGGTGAGCCGTTGTCTTCGAATATGACTCTCGAGGATGCTGAAGTGGAAGACTTGGATACGGTGGATGTTCATTTCATCACCTCTCGATGATCTATGAGAGGTACTCACATAGCACTTATAATGTCCCTATCATAATAAAAAAGAATAATTCGTCTATTCAAAAGCATGCCGCTTCAGCATGTAATATAAGAAATTATATCATCACCAGTAATGCGCATTAACCCATTGATTCATACACTTCATTAACCGCCTAAGTCCTTAACACCACCGCTCATGCGGTTCACGCCATTGAACTTTCAAGATATCGAAGATTTTGCGCTCATCCAAGGCCTCCACCAGCTCTCCTTGCGTGATTTTCTGTCGATTTGGACCACGGATTACATTTTTCCAGAGACCGTGTTGATTCAACCGCATTCCTTTATGGCTAGCCAACAAGCGCATACTGCGATTGAAGATGTTGTTTCCCGTGAAATATAGAAGGGCAGCACCGAGTTCAGAACCTGGGACGAGAAGGAAATCTATGCGGCGCCAGGTTGCTTTGTATGTCCAAGTGTCTGCGTCGCTGGCATCTTTAGCGTAGACTTGGCGTGCCTCGGGTTCTGGAAGCACACAACATCCATGCCATTTAGTGCTGCTAGAGCTACTGCCGGTTGCTAATGCGGCTACAAGAAAGCCTTCTTTTTCTAGTGTAGCGACGAATGTACGGAAAAATGGAACAAGTTCTTCAACGTCAGTGGAACCTGATTTGGTTATCAGGAAATCAACGTCGTGTGATGACTCAGCTCCGCGTCGATAACTTCCGCCGACGATTGGGCGTATAGCCGGATCGAGTTTGTGTACTGCGTTGATGACATAATCTGCAATGGCCGACACCTCGCAGCGCGGGATGCGAGTGTTCAGGTGGTCATAGTGATCTAGTCCAATCAACTGTGTACGGCTTAGATGAGCTGTCTCTCGTACATCGTCCAACGTACGCAAACCTTGGGCTATCCATTGTTGCGCCTGGGTGGTTCCAACGCCATATATGCCGGTGAACAAGGCAAAGGTTTGAGTCAGCGGCTCTTCACGTGCGTATTCTAAGCGCTGTAGACGATCGGTAGTGGCGATCTCCTCTATCTTGAGGGCTAGGCGCTCGCCGATGTTGGGTAGGGCGCGGGCCGCGGCAGCAGTGCGGATGGGCGCAGATGCGTTTTCTAGGGTTCGTATGGCTTTACGGTAGGCCATGGTGCGCCATTGGTCGTTGGATTGTGTGTAGAAGTCACACATTTGTTGCAGTATTTGTATTATGCGGCCGTTGGGACCAGAAGTCTTGGTACCTTGTAGGCGCCTTTGTTGCACGCAAAGCGCTCCTCGAAGCGAATCTTCTTTCGGCCAGTGGAAGCCTCGATCTGACCTGAGGAGCCTTCACTATCAGAGTTGACATTGGAACCCAGGATGACATCCGCAGCAGTAACGCAAGAGTTGGTATCCTCAGAGTCAGACTCGTTGTGATCCAAAGGAAGATCCTTGTACTTCTGCATCATGTCAATGTATTCCGTGAGCTCATCTTGATACTTCGACGTAGGAAGTGCTGGCTGTGACATGGGAGGGGGGATAGAGCTCGGAATGACCGTTAGATCAACTGTTCCAGAAGGGGTGACGCCGTAGTTTTTTCTCCAGTTCGATATTTCTAGTGCTTTTGTCGAAGAAGTTGTGGAACTACTCGACGAGGATTTCGAGACAACTTTATCATGAAGTATCAATGTGGGTTCGAGAGATGTATCAACGGCAGGAGGAGGCTCCCAACCCCGTACACGATATTGTGATTGAACTGGGTTCAAAAGAGTCTTGAACTTGGCACAGTCGATTGTGTACAGCTCGTTAACAATGACGGTTTCGGGCCTCATACCTTTGACAAACGCCTCGACATCCTTCCACGTCAGTGATTTTTCGATAATCACATGTGTGGCTACCGTGATATCCCTCACCCATTTAGCCCCAAATTCTCTTGCCTTGGTGATCCGTGCTCGTCTAGTTGGTGCAATGGCATCATTAGGGATGAAGTAGAAAGATAGATCTGTGAATATCCTCTTGCTTTCCGGGACTATAGATATCGAATCTACGGCTGCTTTTGGACCACGTTTCTGACGCTTGGTCTGGCTGACGTTGACAGGTATGCTAGGATCACTGTCGACAGCGTTTTTGCAAGGTCGGCCACGTTTCCGGGGACTTGTAGTAGACTTTGGGATTGAAGCTTCCTTTTCCTTGTCTGGTTTGCCTCTAGACTTGGTGGTAGGTTCTAGAGGTAGGGGGGCTTTGTGTGCTGATGTAGACTCGCTAGGGCCTAATGGTTTGACTATTTCTGTTGATGGTTCATTGAAGCCTCCCAAAACAGTTTCTTCGATACACACAGATGCCCCTATTGATCCCATGGGTGTAGTTATTTTATCGATGTCAGATGTCAAGCCAGTCATCAATGCTTTGGGGGGCGATTTGTTTTCCGGCCTCTTTACTTGCTTTGAATGTGGCTCTGCAGGTGGTGACAATGTCCTCGAAAATGCCCGGCATTGCTGTCGGACCGACCATTCTTTATCACTAGACTGATCATCGTCGTTAGTGGGCTCGATAGATGTACTGAGCGGATGACTGCGCAAAGACTCAATTTCACGGAAGAAATCAGACTTTGATAAAGAGAGTTTGTCGTTGTCGCCAAGTCCCGACATGGCAGACAGGGAAAACGCCGCTTAGATTAACACCCACCCAATCTTTAGTTGTAGGGGTGATTGTGGCAAATAAAGCCGCGGATCAGATGTTGACAGCCGGACAAGAAGGGGATAGAAAAAGCAATATTGAAATAATGCCTGTAGCTTAAGCCTGTTGTCTGACAGTGAGCAGGTCGGACGTATCTAGACTAGAATTTCAGCTTGATCTTGATTGTACATATCTGTATATATGTATGTTTGTATAATATCCTCAAATGATATCAAGTAATCAAGGCAGAAATGAGGTGTTTATCGTTTGTAATAGATGAGAACACTCTGTTGATAAAAGTAAAGATAATTTCATGGTTTGTTTCAAAAGTCAAATGGTGATGCTGCACTTAGTTAAATTAGGCAACTATGTCTCTTTTTGGTTAAGTACTAACACAGGCCCACATTTTAGTTGCATACATTCTGTAAGTGCAAGACAGCTGTCTTGCTTATGCCCCAGCTGTCATCAGCTGTCATGTAATGGTTAATCTGTCATAGCTGTACATCAATCGTCGTCGAGATAGTCGTTATCATTTACATATATCCATTCGCGACGGTAGAATGACCCGAACGGGACTCGGGCTATTGGATAATCATAGACGAATAGAGATCCGAAGTGTCTCCCATTACTCTTAGAGGTATGCTATTATAGCCAAAAGAGCTCTCTATCCAGTGCTGCTAAGTGTAGCTGCGGGTTTCAACGTTGGTTACCTACTTTTTGTTGGGTGCAGCAATAGCTAAGAATGTCTGGCCCGAACGGCCATTGATTCTCGGCACGGTGATCCAGCGTATCTGAATCTACGTTGAATATATTCAATGTCTAAGACGCTATTCTCGGCATCCTTTCCTGGTTTTGCCTAAATTGAATCCTCATACTACTATCTTATACACATACGAAAATATTAAGGAGTACTCTGACAAACCTAAGGAAAGTACTCACTGGCAAGAAAACACCAGACACCCAGATCGACAACTCTGCTGCCAACGACGCTCCTTCTGATAAATACCGACTTTCAAATCGGACTGTCTCCGAAGGGAATGCACTAACCGAAGAGCCAAGTAGACGTAACCTCGTTAGTTTCATAGACGAGGCTGTGCTGTATCAGTCAGCATCGCGAACTTGCAGAAGAATGCCCGGGCGATACAGGATTTTTTCAACAGCCATGGAAGAGCTCTGCTAAAAGGCCTAGGAAGAGTTCAGAGGCGTGGAAATCGCGGAAGTATCTAAACGCCATACCAAGCTATAGCTAAAGATGGCCAGAAACTCCGTCAACCAACGGGGCGGAAAACAGTGAATCCCAATCGAGAAAGAAGAGAAATAGTACATAACGAAGTCACAATATCCCCTCATCCCTAGTGTCAGTGTTGTGGTCGTTAACAAACGTTGCAACATCAAGATGGCTGGGAACGATAGAACAACAAGGCGATAGGCCTGTTGAAAAGACTCAGAATTTGGAGGTCCAAAGATAATACCTTTTTTGCATCAAGTTTATCAAGGTGCTAATGCAGCTTATATAGCTATATAGCACCTCGGTATCTAAGATACCGACCCTGAACTAATACTAATATACAATGTAAGGTAAAGGACAACCTACTTCTCCACAGTGACAAGCCTGGATGGGTAGGCTCGGGATGGACTACATCACAAAGAGGAACAACTATTCTAGATGGATCCTACTCGGGAGGCACATGGAAGGAGGTCATAGACGCTGAAATATTCGCGATATCACATGAACTTAAAGACCTCATCCCGACTTTGACGGATGGGTGTACAAGCATCTGGATCTACCCCGACAATAGGGCCACGATAACCCAAATAAATGGATCATTCGACAAGGCAGGATCCTCTCAGGAGGCAATCGATGAGGCTAAGAGGTTTATCCAGATATTGAAAGATGGACTAATAGGCAGAATAGTTTACTGAGCACTCCATGTCTATAGCGGGAGCTTACAGGTGGTACAGGGAACACGCACAGGCACATTTTAAGGAATGGTTCTATGAAGAGGTGGCTATAAGGGACAACACAGAGAGTCGGAAACTAGACTTTTCCTCCCCAGGTGGGGTGGCCATACCTGGGGGGCCAAGGGTCAGTCAAGGACAGGTACTGGCGGTACTCTCTGATCATGGCGACTTTAAAAACTATCATGAGAGATTCGACCACAGAAACGCTGCAATGGAATGTCACGGGTGTAGTAAAGACAAAGAAAGGACACACATCTAGGCTTGTCGCAAAGGCCGAAGCCTTGGGCAGAGTATTCTCCAAGAAGCAAGTGTTGTTATGGTAAAAGGGATGGAGGCCAGGCTAGTCTGAGCAGTCCCGGACACTAGGAACACAGAAAACTGGTGCCAGAAAGCACGGCCTCGCCCGGAGTCGAAAAGGAGCTCTTAGATAATCTTTAGACCATAAAATCATTATCATCATCATCTACAGTGACATGCCACCGAGATATAGAACATTTGTTATGGTTTCGTTACATGCTATTTCTGCGCATTTCAACTTCTAATCCTTTAAGGGGAAAACCACCTCGTCGGGAACCTGTCTCAAAACCTCCGAGCATTTTGTAGCCCCTTGTATTCTAAACCCTCTTAGAACAGTATGGTACATTATGTAGAGCAACAACCTTCATCACAACCTAGGACAACAGAGAGAAACAATAGTCAAATATTTAGAAAAATGGAGCAGGAGACATGCTATCCTAGATAGTTATTGCTCACAAAAATAAGGAAGCCTACTTTTACTTGCTATGGAGATATCTCGTTACCGAGACAAGAGAAGTATCTTCTTGAGTCAACCCAAGTACACCCGACTGTGCTCGATCGATTCAAAATAGCAGACGCCAAGCCAATCGATACACCGAAGCATGGAAAATTCAAATATAATTGGTACTTATATCTTCTAGGATTCATGTTTATCAGGGTATCAGTGCAACTATCTACCTATGTAACTCCTAATACTTAGATTTGGTCAAGTCCACTTTTTATTCCATTCAACCTCTTACCAGTAGTGACAGTATTTGTTCATAATTCCGAATTTATTGATTATTCTAACGGAAAACATGACGATTGAGCCTATACTAAGATCTGTCGAAGACAGGCTAGGCCATGGGGCAACTACTTCGGACTAGATGGTAGAACAGGGCTGTGTAACCATATGGAAGGGTAGCTTGTATAATGACATATGGATAGACGTCACTGATGCTTAAATCCTCGTTATATGACATAAGCTCAGAAGTCTACTCTACTACTGACAGAAGAGTGACTTGACTTAACTACATACACTGTTTAGATAAACCAAAGAACATCAAATCTCACCGGACAACAAAGCTATAGTGGCTCTCTTGAGTAGAATCTCCTACAAGACAGGATCCTCCCAGAAGGAATTTGGTGATGTTAAACCCAGTAACTATGCAGATATTGAAAGATAGCATAGATAGAAGGCATAAACATTGACGGCATCTGAGTTTCGGGCCATTGAAGAAACTCCCGGTGATTCCCGAACCTATACATAAACTTCTATCATTACGGCCACCAGGTGTCAGGCAAGATGGCCGAGCGGTCTAAGGCGCTGTGTTCAGGTTCATCTCCTCCCAAGGAAGAAAACCTTCGCAGTGGAGCAATCCGCGCGAGTTCGAATCTCGTTCTTGTCAACATTCCTTTTTGCTTCACGCCTTCTCGATCCTGGAGTAGTGGGTAATCATTTGCTTCTTTTTTATCCAAACAATGTTATTTTTTTGAAAGAGGTAAGATAGGTGGTTAAAGTCCAAGTTATGCTTACAAAACTGTGGCTCTGTGTTCCAGTCGTCATTTTATACTCTCCAGTTTCACCCATATTCTCCGACATTCGAGACTACAGACGTCCTATACGGTCCCATTTCAACAGAGATATTGTCTTAGATAGTCACGCACTAGTGGGGTTTCATTGGCATATATACAAGGTTTGTTAGGTTTCCTAAAGTTTATATTTGATTCAGTAAATCGTAGTAGTGTTTGACATCATAATGAGCTTTGCTGATATGCGTGGGTCAAACATAACGTATATATGTAGATCCTTTTTGTAGATAGAAAGTATCTTGAATATACGATACAATAACTCTAGTAGGTAAGTCTTTGGCTTATTCTCTTGTATTCGGTATTCTTCGTCTTGGTGTTCTACCTCACAATACCGATAGCATCATAAAGACTACTGTGCTTTGTTATATACAGTATCCAGAAATTGAGCTTCAAATCTCACTCTATTTCTTTTCCTGTATTTGACTACCTCTCAATCAAGCACATGAACCATTTGACAAGCCATATTAATAATATGTAGTGAACATTGTATGTACTCTTCCGTCACATTTTTATACAACTAGGGTATTTGTCATGTTGACTTGGATATAAAATTTAAAGGCCTTTTATCTATACTGTATGATATTGTGGAAAGGTTTTCACCGAGTAACTACCCTTTATTACTACTGTTAACGAGACTATGTAAACACGTTCATTCCTCATGATTTTATACCATGTGTGACTTGAACATAAAAATAAGCAGTTACTGGTCACTTTTCGTCCGGAGTAAATCCATAGTAAGGGGAATGAATGATACTTTTCCGCGACAATTGCTTATAGCCTCATCAGAATAGCCAATAAGGAATGCTACAAATAAGCAAAACAAAACACATACTATGGCAGGATGCGGAAGGCACTTGGGCGAGTCTCGAAGTGGCAATCACCTTGAAAGGTCTAGTGTAGCACAAGGAGCAGTACTAAGACGACACAACAGTGAAAGAGAAAAAGGTACGAAAAGTCATGTTAGAAAAGGGGAAATTTTTATTAAGAGAAGATAGCTAGAATTGTGGCTGGTAATAAAAGGGAAAAGAAAAAAAGACTTTAAAGTCCGAGTTCCAGAGACGACAAACGCTCTAGCCACTCAAGGACGCTTATTACCTAGAGAATTTACCTACAGAATCATGGAGTTGGATATATTCTCGCCCTTCTCTATAGTCCAAGCTTTCTTATTTGAGTAACAAGAATACTACCTAGTTATTGACCAATAATGAAGACAATCGAGAGGGCATTTCCTAGGGTAAGTCATGACTGTTGTCAAGAAGGCATAGAAACCAAAAGTAGGGATGCCATGATGGCAACCTACGTGAAACAGTGGGACATTGACACCCCTCACGAGCGAGATAGATGACTAGATTCAGTTGTTCAAGGAAACGGCCTATGACAATACAAACACCAAAGGAAGAAGAAAAGAAGGCAAGCAATACAAAGGTTCCCTTCGCCTTCCCTTGAAAATATCTATAGCTATTTCGCTATTTAGACGAATCACGGCGCCGCGATGGCTTGGCTGCATACAGATAATATATTAATGGATGGCTGGTTGCATTGGCCACGGGCGATCCAGCGCTATGTTGGACTACCTGATTTGGAACGGTAGGCTCGTGAGCCGCTCACTGTATGCGGGCCACTACCCTAAGAAAAAATAAACTCTTACTTTCAAGGTCTGTGAGTTACAGTGATTGGTCTAAAAGTCAATATTAGAGGAGCTGTAGATTTACATATAGATGATGTCGTTATCAACTATCTGTTAATTTGAGTTACTTGCTTTCTTGGATCGCCCTACAAGATCAAATAGGCTGAAGGAATAGGCTTTCTTGCTCATCTCTTGCTGGGTCGAGTGCTACACATTCATAGGGCAACAACATCAAATTGCAGCGTAGTAGGAGGAAGCTACCCAGCGGAACGGGATGTGCAAATTTGGACCAATGGTACGTTCTACAGGTACTGATGATGCATGTAGAGGGTATTTTTAGTTGGTTAGAGGAAGTAAGCGATTTGTGCCTTCCAGGTGATGTTTAGAAATTGTAACTGTTCTTTTGTGCAATTTAGCTAGATTTGTACAGGCTTATAGATACGCACGGAAGGCCCTATTACTGGGTCGCAAAAGAATACTTTCCCGGAGAGTAGGTTCCCGTGTATAACACATACAAATAGCTCGATTTAGTGTTGTTATGGCCTGTTGTAGTCGTACTAGCATAATGTTTGCTTGGACATCCATAAAGGACGAAGGTGGATGAGGGAAGGAGTCATAGAGATCAAGGCAGTGTCGTTGGAAAAAATCTGGGTACTGTAACATCACGCCTTAACTGGGCGTATGCAGACTTGGGTATCATTCGGATCTTGGTTTGACTTGGATAAAAGATGTTTAGAGAGTTGTGGAAAGGAGGGAAGAGTAACAAAGAGAAAGATAAGGGTTGATGTTTACAATAACTTTTCAGGTATGAAGTTTTTTGTCGTTTTGACCAAAGGGATGTGGCCTCTGAATATGTGATGATTTGTGGTAGGGAATTAAGAACACGCTAAATATAGCTTTGAACAGAGATAATATCCAAGCTGGAGTCTACGATGAGCAGCGTCATAGCAGTACATTTGTTGACGCCAAAGTTGAGATGTGCAAGGCTTCAAGCCCTCTAACGACTCCCTGCAGCAAAGTTGATCGACAATCTCAATTTGTCTATCCCATGAGTGATTGAACCAGGTTTGCTTGTTGGCAGAACAGAACAGAACAGATGGACTATGGGACTAAATGGAACCCCTGTAGGTCCTTATCTTCTTACGCAATTGATCCTGTCCATGATTAGGTCTTTGCCGCCCGTTAATGCGAGCAGGGTTTGTATTCTTTTCTGGGGATTTGTTAGTGTTAGAGAGCGGATTGGATAGAAGAAAGCCTGGGTTAAAGGCAGGCTAAGATTTAGGTCAAAGTGAAGAGAAAAGAATAGCGTCATTGCTTTTCTATACCAGTAGATGGATTTATATGGTATTGGAGGTCATGAATGGTAATATTGTATCCGTATACAAGTGCTACTAAGTAGTAGTAAGCCAACATATTATTCTCACCAGAATATAAGCCTTATATTCTTGATCCCTATAAAATAGACCTAAAGGCACATCACAATGGAACGAAAGTGCTCAATCTGACCCTAGAAGGTCCTAAGAACGAAGGCAAGAGCAGAGTTATCTCCGAAAAAAATAACAAAGAAAAGAGACAAGACTAGGCAGAAAATAGCGTTACTTTTGCTTCTGATATTGACAAGATAGAGCATCAAACAAAACAACGACATTGATTTGACTGGTTTTCTGAGGAAATAGGATGTCACTGGGGGGGGGATGTGCTCTTGGTTGAACGGTTCTCTCGTTAACTTGTCTACCCTAGACTAAAATAAGCCTGGCCTTTACTGATAACTGTGATACTGAGGAAGGGATCAAGCGCCAAATTCAAGCCAGGCTCCTACTTTCCCACTGCTTCACGAGAATAGGAAAAAAAACCAAGACACAACGATGATGCTATACGGAGCTATTATAGTTGACTTTACACCTTGCATTGCTGGTGATTAACATAGTCGCTAGAGCGCCTAGATTAAAGTGAGTATGAAAGGGAGGACGCCATAAGGGAATAAAAACACAAGAGCTCATAGTGGTGATAGTATGTAACAAAGAAGGTTGTCTTGTTTTTTTGGTCTACTCGGCTTCTTGTTTAAAGATGAGGCCTTTCGCCGCCCGCAAGGTCTCTGAAATATTTGGTTCAACTCATAGTCTGGATCTGACCACTCAGCTGAATCATCGAGCGCCCGCAAGCTTTGAAGTCATTCGTTTTTTTCTTTCTTTTTCTTTTTTTTTCGGTTCTTGTAACTTCCTGTAATTTAGTTGGAGCAAAATCAAATCATCTTGGTAAGCTTTTCTCTTTTCTCGCTCTCTTTCCCTCTCTCTCTCTATCTCACTCTCACTCTTTTCGTACTTCTGCATTTCTTCCCACTGCTATATTGGTTCATGGCCTGTTCACCCTCCTTGGGCTCGAAACGCCGGGTTGATTCCTGCAAGTCTTTATTTGGTACTAGACTAGCAAGAAAGCGCCAGTGCTCGTCGCGTGGCTCAGTTTAGGCTTCTTGTAAGTCGATATTTGGGCTTTCGATGCCGAGTGAGAGGCAGGCAGGCAGGCTTCTCTATGTACGGGCGATTTGATTCTCGTTATCTGTGCTTTGTTCTACCCTTTACAATGGATAATCACTAGATCGTCTGCGTTCTGTCTATTAGCCTAGTCTGCTTAGTCTACTAGACTTACAGGGCTCCGGGGTGCGCGCCCTGCTGCTTGTCCTTCACCAACCCTTGCTACCCTCCATCATATATTAGTATTGACTTGTTGGTAATGCTTTGGAATTGGGTGTTGCTACTTCTCTCGTTTCTTCAGTTCTTCTTCTTGCAATTACAGCGTTTCTAACGAAAACAACATCTTTTCCAGTTTGATAGAAACAAAATTCACAACGAGATACAACCAATATATTGGATCTACTCGAGAAAGACTCGGGCACTTTTCGTTTTGGTGGCTGCTTTGAAGCTTATTAAAAGACGTTCTTTCTTCTCAAATTGGCAACAATTCAAACGACATCAATTTGTTGCTGCAGCTTAAACAAAAAAAGAATTCAATTATCTTTTTTTTCCTGCTTAATATTGCCCGCCCCTCCACTGACCAACAGGCTTACTTTTCTTAATTTTTTTTTCTTTTCTTTCCTTTCCTTTCTTTTGGGTCTCTAGACTTTCTCAAAGTCCAAGAAGACGAAAAAAGAAAAAGAGACTCCCAGAGAGCAGTTTATGAGAGTCTAGTCTTAACCGTTTTTCTTCACTTCGTTTCTTCACTTCGTTTTTTATATATTTATTTTTTAATAACCTCGGAGCTGTTTTGCGCCAACAAAGAACAGAATCGGTTCCAGGGACCCTTCTTGAGTGCCTATCGTTTTACCAGCCGCTAGATCTCCGTCCCAAATCGAGTTCCTATTACCTTATAGAAACCACGGGGTCAAACTTGGAGAAGAATAAACGACATTTCTTCTTTTCTTCTTCGACTTTCCCTCTTTTAGCTTCCAACACGACAACAGACGCCTCCTTGGGCTTACTAGAGCAATGTCTTCCGACGACTATGTTGTCCTCGTGCCCTACAACGGCACTGGCGCGACAGGCGGCGATCCGCGCGAATATGATCTGAACATCTGGTATCAGTCTGGCGATATTGCCTGGATGATCACGGCGACGGCACTAGTGCTACTAATGATTCCAGGCGTCGGGTGAGTCTTTCTGTGTACTCCAACACAAGACGAGGATCGTTCTCCTACTAACACCAACGCAGCTTCTTCTACTCCGGCCTCGCACGGCGCAAGTCGGCGCTCTCCTTGATTTGGCTGTCAGTCATGTCAACGGCGGTGACTTGCTTCCAGTGGTTCTTCTGGGGCTACTCGCTAACCTTCTCGCACAACGCCGGCCCCTTCATCGGCGACCTCGAGAACATTGGCTTCCGTAATGTGCTAGCAAAGCCGTCTGTCGGCTCCGACCGCGTCCCCGACCTTCTATTTGCCGTATACCAGGGCATGTTCAGTGCCATCACCGTTGCTTTAGCTACCGGCGCCGTAGCCGAACGTGGCCGCATGTTGCCTTGCGTCATCTTCATGTTCGTATGGGCGACTGTCATTTACGACCCGATCGCTTGCTGGACATGGAACCCGTCAGGCTGGAGCAACAAGATGGGCGGCCTCGACTTTGCCGGTGGTACTCCAGTGCACATCTCTTCGGGCACTGCCGCCCTCGCCTACTCGATGGTTCTCGGCAAGCGTCGCGGTCACGGCACGCACGAACTGAACTACCGCCCTCACAACGTGACGCACATCGTCATCGGCACTGTTTTCCTGTGGGTGGGCTGGTTCGGTTTCAATGCTGGCTCGGCTCTGGCTGCTAATATGCGCGCTGTCATCGCCGCCATGGTGACTAATCTGGCTGCCTGTGTTGGTGGTATCACCTGGTGTGTGCTAGACTACCGTCTAGAGCGCAAGTGGTCAACGGTTGGCTTCTGCTCCGGCGTTGTGGCCGGTCTTGTCAGCATCACGCCCGGCTCTGGTTTTGTTCCCGTCTGGTCGGCCGTGATCTTCGGTGCGCTCGGCGCCGGCTTTGCCAACTACGGCACCAAGCTCAAGTTCATCCTCGGCATCGATGACGCCCTTGATATCTTTGCCGTGCACGGCATCGGCGGCCTGGTTGGCAACATCTTGACCGCCTTCTTTGCCGCCAACTACGTAGCTGCGCTGGATGGCGTGACCGAGATCGACGGTGGCTGGATCAACCACAACTGGATCCAGCTGGCCTATCAACTTGCTGACTCCTTCACTGGTGGCATGTACTCGTTCACGTTGACCTGCGTGATCCTGTTCGTCATGAATCTGATCCCTGGTCTACGTCTACGCGCTTCAGAAGAGGCCGAGATTCTCGGTATCGACGACTCTGAGATTGGTGAGTTCGCCTACGACTACGTCGAGCTTACTCGCGAAGTTCTCAACGACATCGACAATGAGGCTGCTAGCCGCTACTCTGCCGACGGCATCAACTTCCAGCCTGTCGCCGTCGAAAAGGCCAACGGCATCCCTATGACACACATGTACTCCGCGCCCAGCCAGCCTCAAGCCGGCCCGTCGCACATGATCGTGCCAGGAACAGCACAGTAACTGTCCGCCTAATAAACTGAACTGTTGCTTTTTTCATATCAGACTAGAAGCACTGTTCAGTGCTTGAATTTCTCTTTCTTTGTTTGGGAGTCGCCACCGGCCCGGAGTCTTTGGTCTCATAACTTGTTGCTTGTACGAGCCTCTATCTATATATCTCTTTCAGTCTACCTTCTACTACTACCTTTTTTCTTATTTTTCTTCTAGCCTCTTCCCTTGTCTTTTCTTTCTTCTTCTGACCTCCATAAATTTACGGGATACCACGGGACGGACTTACTTGGCTGGTGTTACATATCTATTGTTACCAATATCTTATCATCTACTATTTCTATTTACCACTATTATTTACTTAGTCTCTAGTTGCTATTGTTAAATGTATCAAAAATAATTAAAGAAAGCCATGACTCCTACACCTTCTCGTGACTGTTAAGTTAGCCAGTGACCACAAAAAGATGAGAGAGTTTTTAAAGACTGGAGACACGGGGAATCGAACCCCGGACCTGATCCAAGCTGGAGAGAAGCTAGAGGCGTCAACTATGCTAAGGATCCGTCATACCACTAGACCATGTCCCCCCCATTTTGTTATTTTGGCTCTTAAAAGGCTTTTTGAAGCTTTCTTGTCGGCCGGAGTGGGGTATGGGTAGAGAGCACCAGCAACACCAAGGACACATTCAGAGACAATGATTCCAATCTTGTTATCAGGTGAAGGAGAGCCGCGGAATCTCAGCATCATGCCAAAGGCCACAGCTAGAAGGCAAGTACCAGTGATGATGAAGGGCTTGAGTCTACAGAAATAGCGAATGGCAAAGCCAGAAGTGAAGCCAACTAGAGTACCAACAAAGGAGTACATAGAGGCTACAGTGACAGCATCTCTAGGTGAGAAGTCAAAAGCCACCACAAGAGAGGTGTAAAGATAGTCACCCTGCATGTACCAAGCTAGGTTGAGGAATAGAGCAAGGATAAGAGGAGCCCAGACACCACGGTTCTTCAGAGCAGCAA
>RHDR01000402.1:0-28683 GCA_009806295.1 Davidsoniella neocaledoniae
CTTGATATCTCGATTGAAGATGTCCTTGTAGTGTAATTTGTTTTTAATATGGTGAAATAAAGAATGTATTGCACCTTGCCAGCTGGCAGCTTTCGAAGACAAAGTGAGGAGTACTTAATATTTTGTGGGGCTAAGTACCTTTTTGAAGACCCCCTGCTATTTGTGCCGAAGTACCAATGTGCGGTGCTGAAGTACAAAGTCCCTTTTAATCTCTTGGCTGAATTAGTTGCCGTTACTCACCACTATCATCATCATATGTTTATGTTTGCCTTTTTCATTCACACCAAATCTCCGCACATGGATTTATAGAGGCAGAACCTACGCCCACGCGTGACATTCAACTAAAGAAATCTCATAATAAGAGTCATAGCTAGAGTCTTAGCTAGACTTCTAGTACTTCTAACCGCATACAATTCAAAGGCAGATGTCGTTCACCAACACGCCTGTGACCAAGTTTATGGTCATCGGCCTAGTAACATCTTCAATTGCTGCGAGTCTGTTCGATGCCAAACACTTTCTGTATATCCTCATCGATCCTCATCTATGGCGGTATCGGCAGTTTTGGAGGCTTCTTACCTACCAGTTGAGCTACTCTAACTCAACTGAGGTCATGTTTGCCTGCATGACCCTCTACAACATGCGCATTGTTGAGCGCTTATGGGGGTCTCGGAAATATGCCGTAAGTCTGCTTCGTTGTCCCTTATACATATATAATCAACATACTAATCACTACCAATATAGTCCTTTGTGCTTGTGACGTCAATGTTCACAGTCGTCATCCCGCCATTCATCCTGGCCTTCTTCTTGAGGACACTCACAGGCGGAGCCTTCAACTATCTTCCAGCTGGGCCAACGCCTATTATCTTCGCTATCTTGGCCCAGTACCACATTCTGGTGCCTCATCTGTACCAATATCACGTCGCCGCTGCGCAAAGCGATTCTCCTTCCGGCCTCCCGCCATCGGGAGGCTTCACGCTATCTGACAAGTCGTACCGGTATGCTCTAGCCCTTCAGCTAGCCACACAACAGATGCCAGGCTCTATCTTGTGTGCTGTGGTTGGTTGGATGGTGGGATATGCATGGAAGGACTTTATGCCAACGGCTCTTGTGCGCTGGAGACTTCCGGGATGGATGGTCGGCTTGTCTTCACAGAAGCGGGGCGCCGAGTTTGAAGGTCTTCGTCGTAGACTTGAGGGAGAAGATTCGGCCACAGCGACAGCCAGTGGTGCTCAGCTTCAAGAGAACGAGGCGGGGCAGCGCACGATGAGACAGCATCTCATGGACAATATGGGTGTTAACATATAGAAGAGTGTTGTACATATATATCCTTAGTTTAACGTTTTGAGCATTCTTGCAGTCAATTTATCATCATTTACATTCCCAACGAATACATGCCATGTCGTTCGTTCCAGCATAAAGTATTGGTTATTGATGCACCAGCAGAATAAGCTTACTTGGGTGAATAAACGAAGTTATGCTGTTAGCATGCATGCAGAAATGCTATATTGTGATTGGATTATGCCTGCACAAACTAGCTTGCACAATCCTCGTGCCAGCGACTTTTGAGGGGAATGCATGTTGACATAATGAAGTTGATCACACTGGCTACGCCATGAATTTGAGCCCAGAAGATGAGAACAAATACCTAGAAATGTAGAGATGAAGCTAGATATGATTTCCAAGAACCGATTCGTATCGACTAGGAGAACATAATTTGACGACAGGCTTGCTGTCGTCGACGACTAGAACAGCATGAGCTGGCCATGGTAGCCCTTGTATAATACCAAACAGGGTATAGGCTAGTCCGAACTCTCTGCAAAGCCACCGCTTAGGCGAGACTAAGTCGGGCTCTTGGTGGATGCCTGTGTGCCCTTGGAAGTTGGAAGGACATTAAGAGCCTGGGGGAGACAAGCCCCCCTCTAGGGCTCTTGCTTCTTAATGATCAGGGAGTTAAATGGGCAGCAAACAACCTTTGGGTTGAATTGTCATCATTTCTTCTATCCTATAATTGTAATCTTATCCGAGAGCACTATCTAGGGACAATATAGCTGGCGTAGAAAGATAATGATATTGCCGTAGAATATCGAGCTGGCGAGAGATCTGTAACGCTTTTCATTTTATTGAAGCGGTTGCTAGTCCAACCCGCTAACAAACAAAAACACTGTGGCAAGAGCCCCAAATCGAGACATTAAGAGAAAGAAAACAAATGGCATTATACATACATATGTACATGACTAGTAAATTATCTGTAGAATCATGTGGATTATAGCCTGTATATCTTTCCCAATATTATGGGAAGGCGCTTGGAAGCAACATATTAGCTGCCTGAAGGATTAATGGATTCCCGAACGGCACGCTTGAGTAGTTTCTTGATTTTGTCTGCTGCCACTCGTGTAATTCGACCTATGAGGCCATTGTGGGAAGCTACCCGCCCATACATACCCTTTAATTTTACCATCCACCACACTCTAGTGTAAGCAACTGCCAACCCGAACGCTAGCTGTTGTTTATGAACTTCGCGCCTTCTATTTTGATTTTGAATTTTCTAAGAGGGCAGGTGTGAATTTTTGAATGGAGATTCTAGATTTCTCTCCACTCTAGATTTTGACCTTTGTTTTTTTTCAACATCATACTCTTTTTTTTTTCCATTGCTCTAGCCTTTGGACGACCATCACGATTTTAAGACTTTGTTTTGTCTACAGTTTTAACTTGCTTATTCACTGCATTGTTTTGCTTTGTTATTTTACCCCCAAAAGGCTGTGCCTTTGTTTATGTGATACTACTTTACTGATACAACAACAACAATAACTACATACTACTAACATTACTGCTATTTTGCTGCCACGACTCAAGCTACATCTAGCTAGTACGACGACATTGTTTTCTCTGCATCCTGGAACTCTGCTTCTATTGAATTCTGGGTTTTCTCGCCTGAAAATCCTCTACTCGATACTTATCATCGAGCTCATTAAATTGACGGACTTTCTTTGCTACTATTACTTTTACTAGCACTGCTACCCTCCATCCACCCATAACAACATCGTCTTGAGCAAGATTAGCCCGTTCTGGCACCTTATCCTGTGTGCTGACTTCCTTGCTTTCAATTTTTTTTTGTCGGCTGGTTGTCTCATTTGGCAAAAGCCACTTGCCTACTTATATAATCACTTCTCTGAAGCTGGTTTTTATCGATCCGCGCTGAGACTGCAAATAGAGCTGATCAAACTCAAACTCGATTCCAGGCTCGCAACCCCAAACGCCCAGAGGCTTTCGCAGCTTGCCTTGATTCGGCTATTGGCCCCACTGAACGATACCCCTGATCTGGTAAAACGACTAGGTCAAACCTGTGAAAGCGTGTGCTGTGAAATTGCCTGCAGCGGGCTTGTGACAGTGGAAGCAGGAAAAGGGCCCCTGGAAGCTTTGGAATTGCTGCAATTGGCATTGAAGGAGGGGTCCTGTCGCGTTCCTGGAGACGGTAATATTGAAGAAGCTGGAGAAGTTGGTTGCGGCGCTGCTTAATACTCGAAATAACACGAGACAGCCGGGCTGTTTTTCCTTGGAGATCATGGATTCTGCCGCTGCTAATAATTCCCCGAGACCCTTTTCGCTTCTCTCTCTTGGTCGAGGTCGATGATAATTCTTCTTCCTCTCAAGATTCTAGTCGCTGCGGAAGCTCTCTTAGTTATTGTTCCTGGGACAGTCAAGTAAACAACACTCATAACAACCACCACACCAGCAGCAATATCAACCGCTCTGTCTCCAGTACCGACGACACTCTTGATGAAGGTCTTTTAGACGGTATCAGAAACCTATCTATCGATATTCATAAGAACATCAACAACCCACAGACAACCAGCTTTGCCAACGCCTGTGCTTTCATCCCAACTACAGAACATCCAGATCAGCGCCGTTTTTTGGTTCCTCATAACTCGCGTGTATCAAGTACATCTGCGTATCCGGCTTCAGACTCGTCGAGCATCGCTTGCACACGTCCAGACCTGCGCTCACACTCGCCAAGCGAGCTATTAAGTTATAGTAAGTTGCAGCTCTAGAGTGTTTGTCACAAACTCATAAGTGTCTGCATGACAGACGTGCATTATGATTATGTGTCGACTTACTGACACATCATTATCGTATAGACAACCACCTGCGCCCACTAGACTTTGTGAACTTTGACAACCTACCAAAACCCTCGCAAAATTCGGAAGAGACGCTAAAGCGCCACTCTGGAGGTCAGTACCAGGCGGTGATTGCTGTACCTGTGTACGATAAGAACCACGAATTCAACCGTTTCGCCGACCCAAGATCTTTCGTTGTGCGACACGCTACCGAAGAAGACCAGTACTCGCTGTTATACGGTGTGACCCTGGTAGCAAATACGCAGAATGTTCGATCTCAGGATCAAGTGAATGGCGATGAGAATTCGGACCCGGACTTTAGCTCCCATGGTTATTATGGCAAAGGCGAAGACGGTGGAGATATGAATTTTTATACTGATGAGCCTGTGACTTTGTTAGCTACGCGGTTAGGCAAAGACGACGATATTTTTCAGCAGCACCCATCATTTTACCGTAAAATGACTGAGACTGCAACAAACTACCCTTACGCCCAAGCATTTTCAGTCCCCATTGAGCACGAAGATCAACCGCCCTCATACGCAGAAGCTGTTCCCTCTTCAGTTCTCAACAACGATAGTATTACTAAACAAGAGCAACTTCCTATCACTAAGATGCCTAACCTACATAGCCCGATCATGACCAGCACCATTAATGCCATGCCCCGCATCGAGGATTCAGTCGAAGAATTGGACAAGATTGATGACGAAATCGAGGCCATTGATGTGCAGTTCAATGGGATGATGACACCTACTTCTGCACCTAAGGCTAACGAGGGAACACCCTCCAGCGAAGGCGCATCAGTCAAGCGTGCCACTAGTACAACAAAGAAGTATAACACTGTTGGACGTATCAAGGCTAAATCGGATGTTCCTCAGCAAGATATACGCAGGAGTAGTTCTCTTTCGATCCGTAAATCACTGCAGGAATCGGCTGCTATTGATGCAGAAGATAAATCAGCGAAGCGACGTAGTGTTGTGGTACGTCCGAATAGTCTTCTACCGCCCAAACAACTAGCCAAATCGAGTAAGCCTACAACCGTTGCCGACTTTGAGCTTCCCGGTGTCGCAGTAAGCCGTCGCCTCAAGGAACAACGCGAGGCACGTCTGGCTGCACAGCAAGATCAACAACAGTCCCCTCCACAGGACACAGCATCTCCCCGCGTATCAACACCCAGCATTCGCCGAGCCAAGTCTACCAAGCGTTTGACGATTCCCAACTTTGAGCTTCCTGGCGAAGCCATCTCCAGACGCAAGAGACAGGAACAAGAAGAACGCATTCGCAAACAAGAGGAGGAGGAGCGCAAGGCACGCCAGTTCAAGGCACGACCTATTCCGTCTAGTATATACGGCGGAAACGCTAGTTCTCGTGGGCCTCGCGAGACAATTGCTAGTAGAATTCGACAGGGAAAGCCGGCAGATGACGACCAAGGCTCAATGAAACAGTTTTCGACTCCGAAGAGGGCATCGATCTTGCCGGCTCAGGGCCGTTCAACACCGAGAGCATCAACTCCGGCTGCGGCTACACCACGTGGTCGCAACCTTAACCACCAAGAGTCTTTAGAGCATCTCAGTCGCGGAACATCGTCATCTACGACAGGCCAGCGTAGTACCATATCGACCGAGGACCTACAGGTCCAACGCCAGCGTGGCAAAGAAATTGTTATACAAGACAGCCAGCTATCTCGCACCAAAGAACAGGAGCGCAAGAAGCGCGAGCTGGTAGCCAAGCTTGCACGTGAGGAAGCAGCAGAGAGGTCTCGACAGGCTAGTCGCGATTGGGCAGAAAAGAAACGTCGGAGGGAATCTCTGGCCTTGACAGCATCCCGGACCACCTCGGCGAATTACTCGACAGGGCCTTGATGCAGAGGAACAAAAATGTGCCCGAGACATGCATGCTATGACGCAAGGCTACTTTTTTTCATTTTTTTTCTTTTCATAAAAATTTACATCAAGGCACAGTTTTGGGTGGCGAGAGCAGCGAGAGTTTAATGCGATATTTTTATTCATCGGGGTGTTAGTGTCGGCGGAGTTTTTGCTATCATTGTATTGCGGATTGTTTTGGAGTAAGTTGGACATAAAGTATGATAGGGGCGTTTTTGTATTTGTTTTTTCTTGGAGTTGGAAGTATGGAATATCCCGTGATTAGCGTCCTGTCGGATCGGATCAATAAATAGTATCGTTACTGTGGATACTTGTCTGTCAAGTAGAGCTATATACTACTATATGTGAAATGAAATGTGAACTGTATAAAGGAATGTCACCACCACACGCACGGGTCTAGGCTCTGCGTCGTCTTTATCTGCTTCACCCCTCATTCTGCTGCAGTGCTACATCACACTATTGCTAAAGAACCAGAAGGCCAAGATGAAGGTGCCATATGATGCCAAAAGCCCGCGTGCCACTATCGGCAACACGACATATGTCGGAGGTCTCTTGGCCGCGGACACTAGACATCCTCGGCCAGTCGATGTGTTCCACGGCATTCCGTTTGGCACGACGACAGCGGGGCCCGACCGACGATTCAAGCGGGCCCGACTATACCGCGATGAGACAGGCGGGGAAGTAGCAGCCGGGCAGAAGACGGGCGATGCATGTCCACAGACAACGCCGTTTCCAGGACCAGGCGAAGGCGAAGATTGTTTGAACGCACAGATATATCGCAGTTGTGCATCGTCGGCTGACGACGATGATGACGGTGCAAAGTTGTTGTTACCGGTCGTAGTCTTCTTCCACGGCGGGTCGTTCAATTTTGGGAGCGGCATGTCACGTGATTTACACTCGATGGTATCTTGGTCACGACACCGGCTTATTGCGGTCGGTGTGAACTATCGTCTCGGCGTGCTAGGCTTCCTCGCCGGGCTTCCGCCTGTTCCTGCTGATGGGGTAGGACATGGTGGCGCGGAGTATCTGAACTTGGGGATCTGGGATGCTATGTTGGCGCTGGATTGGGTCAAGTTGAATATAGCAGCGTTTGGAGGAGATCCAGCCCGGGTCACTGTCATGGGCTCGAGTGCGGGTGCGCATCTGGTACGTAAATTTGATATATGTGTTATAGACCCAGACAAAAGAAAGGAAGACTCCTCCCATGCTGACGTTTGAACTAACCCAAACTCTGCCTTGTTAGTGCGGTCATCTCATTCTCGCCTATCCTAACCCGTCGCACCGTCCATTCGCCCGAGTTATCATGGAAAGCGGCTCTTCCGTCGCCCGCGCCGTCTTCTCCGCTTCGCACCCGCGCGTGATCGAGCAAACGAAGCTCTTCCTCTCACACCTCGATCTCTCCACCACGGCTCCCTCAGCCATATTGGACCAGCTCAGAGCCCTACCATTTAGCACGCTAACGCGCGCAGCCTCTGCCGTCTGGGCCGCCTACGAAGCCAGTATACGCTGGCCATTCCAGCCCGTGGTGAGTACTGTGGCGCCGACATGTTTGAGTCTCCCGCCGACAAAACACTTGATTGCGCAGCCCGATCTCCTCCAGGATCCGACGGATTTGCCTGTCTTGACGGGGTTTTGTGCTAATGAAGGCGCGGTGTTCATTCCCCACGGTATTGATTCTGATGAGGACTTTCGCGCCTTTTGGCGTACTTTGTTGCCGGGCTTGAATATGGAGGATTTGATGCAGTTAGAAGAGTTGTATCCAGGTCCGGATGTGCCTGGTTCGCCGTATGCTCTCCCGCCGCCGGTTGAGGCGTATGGACGCCATTGGCGCCGTTTAGAAGCCGCATATGCTCATTGGGCTTATATAATACCCGTGCTATATACGGCACATGTGGCTTCCGGTGGAAACCCTGATTTTAGCCAGAAAGACAGTAGTGCTGCACCGACTTCGACGGGGACGGACCGGAGAAGCTCGGCTGGCACGAGAAAGAGGGTCTTGGTGTATGAATGGGCAGCGAGAGAAGGCGTCGAAGAGATGGCTCTGCATACTAGTAACACAAGCGCCGTAACACACGAAATCAGCGCTGACCAAAAGCCCGGCCTACGTGCCGTCGCCGACGTAGTCCATGGACTCTTTATGGACTTCATCACGGCACCTTCTTCGGGTCTAGACGAAGAAAATCAAAACGGTCTTCCGAGGTGGCCACAGTTTGTTTCGCCGTTGGACGAATCTGGCGGTGAGGCTGGGAAAGGCCAAATCATGGTTTTTGGCAAGGGTAACGATGAAAAGGCAATTCCGTCAACTGACTCGCGGGGAATTCCGTGGAAGCTGCGTGACATGACCGGTCATGAGATTGCAGCTTGCAGATTTTGGTGGGCGAGACGATACCTAAGCGAAGGAGACTAGGAATCTGCATATAGCAAGTCAGACGATTGGCGATAGTAGTACCAGATGATGCAGTGATACCGAACATATAAAGAATAATAGTTTCACAATATTATAAGATATTTTTTCTGGTTTCAAATAAATGACAAATGTAGATAGATAGCTGTCTTTGTTTCTACAGAGAAAATGTAAATATGAAAAAGGCCTTCTTTTGTTGATTATCAGGTATCTTTTGTTTCCTCACCCACCTTAACTGAGTGCTAGAAACTATACAAAGAAAATCAAGGCTACAAAAACGACAATCAACAACTAAGCAGTACAATACAGATTCATCCTCGAGATGGAAGAATCGTAGAAAGAAAATTAAGTAGGGAAAAAAGAGAAGAAAAGATGCCAACAAAAACCGCCCCTTAGAAAGAATAAAAGAAAAAGAATTGGGCCAAAATGAGTGAAAGATCTGTGTGTTAAACAAGTCGGTATGTTTTCTTGGAAATGATGATGTAAGTTGTGTTTCGACTATGTGTTTTGAAATCGAAAAATTTGGGTTTTTCCTTAAGCTCTGACAATTATTTTCAAGACAAGAGCAAATAGAATATGTAGATGAGGGTGAGCATAGAAAATAAAGGATATTCCAGTGCATTTTGGAACGAAGCGGAAATAAAAAGGGGAATATATGAAGAGAAAATCAAAAAAAAAAAAAAAGAAAAGAGAAGGTGAGGTTAAAAAAAGATGTGACCTGTTTGCGTACCGCGTTTGCACCAAAAACTGGAAATAAAAATGATTCCACAAGTTATGAGAAACGAAGACAGATATAGATAAGAGTAAATCATTTCATGATAGCACGATGATTTTTATTTCCCAGCAAAATAAGCGCTGAGAACCTTGAAAATCATGGAGACAAAACGAAAACAAAGGCCGTGAGTGAAACCTGAAAAAAAACAACCGAAGCCAAAAGAAAATCTGACCATAGCAACGGGTCGTCTGAGAATCTCGCAGGTCGTGTATATCTTGCAAACGAGAAAATAAAGACCGACAATGACGTCTATTCAAGGTCTGATTTTTTTGCCACGGGTGTTGTCGTATCAAGTCCAACACGACCACTAGCACTAAAATAGTAAGGGCTTCGATGGCAACTTTTTCAGCGCAACAATTGGGTGTTAGCCCCAAAGGCGAAAAGAAAGGCGTTGTCTCACCATCAGCAGGAACCTAAGCTGTTTTGGATTTAGTAAGTCTCGTGGCTGATGGCGCGTGGAACCGTCTTTGGTAAGATGTCTTGTTTCGTAGTGAATAAGAGGAAGAAGTAGATGAAGTCAAAAATGAGCAGCCGCAATAAAATGAGAAGGAAAAAGAAGCCGTGGGTAGTCGTATCGAGTAGTAAAGCAGAACAGAAGTGATAAAATCATGTTGCTAGTATAGTTTATGTGATCTCATACTAGACAATACCGGAATGCTCTAGTGCTGGACTCAGAAGTTCTGCGAGATTCCGGCGCTCTGTTGCGGGAAGTGTGAAGGGTTCTCGATGCGGGTGTTACGGCGTGCCGGATTATCGCGAATCACGGGCTGGCTAGGCAACTCACTAGGTTGCATAGAGCCGTAATGTGCGTCTTGGCCATACTGGGCATCGTATGGGCTGGCGGTGCCATACTGATCCGAATAGTATTGGTTACCGCCGCCGCTATAGGCTACACCAATATGACCGTCGTCTGAGCCGTTAGAGTGTCCAGCAGCGCTGTAAGTGGATGAAGCATTGGAGAGGCCACGGTGGACGTTGGCGCCGCTCTGGTGTTGACCGCCAGCGCCCATAGCGCCCAAGATCTCACCCTCGGGCGAGTACGAACCCGTCTGAGACTCAATGAGACGATCGCCGGAACGAGCGTCCGATACAGGACCTCCGTGCGAGGTTGCAGTGCCGTCTGAATAGGCAACGCCAACCGGTCCAGAGAGCGTGGTAGAGGCTTTGCGGCCAGTCGAACTGACTGTGTTGCCCCAGCCACGGTAGCCAGCATCAGGCTCCTGCCGCATTTCGTACGAACCATCTGAAGCAAGACCGGCAGCAGGAAGAGTAGGGCCGCCATTGGGGTTGTATGAGTAGTCCTCGACCTCCTTGCGCCGTTCCTCTTCAGAGATCTGCTTAGCCTTGCGACGCTTCCACCACCATAGTCCTACGGCGACCAGAGCGGCCACGGCGACCACGGGAATGACGACGGCGATGGCAATGCGGGCGCCATCACTCAAGCCTCCACTACCGCCGCCACTGCTTCCTCCGGTGCTTGTTGAGCTTGCAGAAGTGGAAGAGACGGTCTGGGTCGAAGCATTTCCGGAACTATCGGTGGTTGTAATGGTGCGTACAACAGTGCTAGTAGAGCTATTGCCACTGGTGGTAGAAGTGGCAGATGTCGTTTGAGCGGATGATGATGTGGTTGTTGCTGCAGATGTAGAAGTTGTGGATGTGCTTGGCACTGTTGTACTGGAACTAGTCGTCACAGGTGCACTTGTCGTCGATGTTGTTTCAACAGAACTTGTCGTCGATGTGGTCGTTGGCGCTACAGATGTCGATGTAGAGCTGGTAGTGATAGGAACCTCAGAGCTGGTAGTCGATGTGGTAGCAGCTACGGAGCTAGAAGTCGATACTGAAGTAGTAGTGATGGCATCTGAAGTGGTAGTAGTTTGGGCTGCAGTGTCGGCAGTTGTCAACGCCGCAGTGCTGGTGTCTGAAGTCGAGACGGTCTCAACGTTAGTTAAAGGTTCAATAGAAGAAGAAGAGGCAACAGCCAGAGAATCAGTAGCGGCGTCGGTTGCTGCGGGAGTTGAAGACGCCGCCAGTGAGTCTGAGGTTGTTATAGAAGCCAAGATCGTCGTACTTGTGCCGCTCATGGTGAACGATAGCCTGAACGACAAGCAGAGTTAGCAACAAGAACGGGACAAACAAAAGAGTAAACAATATGAAGAAGAGGAACGGTGTAGTGAGGTGGATGGTGTGTTTAGGAGATAATATGTGGTGGAAGATGAACGACTGCGAGAGCGAGAGAGGCGATCAATGTTTCGTGTTTGCAGTGGAAGTGTCTGCAGTAAACACAACTAGGGGTAAGCTGCAGCAGATGGTGCTTCGCTATACAACTGGTAGTGTCGGGGATCGAAGATCGCCATCCACAGCCAAACGAACCGCCAAACAGCCCAGCCCAGCCTATCCCAGCCCTGAAAGCAGCCCTGACGGCAGCCAAAAGCGCCCAAAAACCCAGTCAAGTTGCTTATGGTTTATTATATTCGTAGGCCAGAAACTGAGCGACAGGGGAAACGCAATGGGCTGCAGGAGAAGTCTCAGGTGGTAGGTGAGGTGCAAGTGAAAATGTAAATGAGAATGGGCGTGAAGTGGAACTGGAACAAGAAATGATTTGGCGACGTACCTATGCGTGTCTAAGTCGCAGGAGAGAAGGAAAGAAAGAGAAGCTCAGTCTTGGTGGCCTCGGCGGGACGCGCGATGGTTTTGATAGACTGGTTTTCAGCTTGTCAAGCCGTGCTTTTTTTCTTCTTTGCTTGAAGTCAAACGTGAAAGGAAAAAATAGTAGAAAAAAAAGAAAAAAGATTACGGAAGAGTTATAATCAGGCAGCGTCCGTCCTTCGCTCCAGAGCGCACGTTTAGCGCACGGCAAGGAATGTTCCTAGAAACGCACTTGTCCTGAAGTCAGCAAGTTGGGTCGACGAGTAGGGCATTTGTTTTTGCCCACTGGCTCGTATTTGGATAGATAGGCCTGGTTTTCCTGCTTCCTTTTGCTTTACGAATTCGTCGGTTGAAGCGACAAATATCGTTGGCGGAAGAAAGTGGCCTCTTCAGGAACGAAAGCTTGTTCCTAGTCCATTCAGAAACTTACAGTAATGGGCCTTTTGGATTTTTAAATATTACTGGCTATTGTCTGGTGTAAATCGCCGAGTGAGTCGAGAGATGGATATGAGTAAGAAAAACAAGCAAAATATACAGATATTAATTAAGAATTAAAGCTCGGCGTGAGGTGAATGGTTGAATGAATGTATTGGTAGTCTCAAAATGGATTCGATGGCCTGGGACAAGCAGCTGGAAAAATAAAAATAAACAATCGAAGCCGAGCGAAGTAGCCGAAGCCGACCGCAAAAATCGAATCCGATAGATTGAAGCTTGATTCTTTAAGTCACGATCATTGACCACTCATCAAGGCGGGTGAGGGAAGAATCGGAGCAAGAGGCAAAAAGAGGGAAAGAAAACAAAAGAAGAGAAAGAAGCCTTGAGAGAAAGAGCAGCAGCTGTTGTGCATAAAGAGGGAAGGAGCTTAGAAAGAAAGACCCAAATCACACCTTCATTGCAATTGACTGCCATGGGGAACTTCTGTGCGTGGTTATTACCACTTTACAGCAGCCATTTTCAGATTACCATCACTATTTGCCCAGTATTGCTGTTCTAGTTATTACGACTACAAGTGCCACGCCACCAATTAAGCAGAAAGAACCTACAAAGGATGTTTTCTCCCTCTTTTTTGTCTGTTCGTGCCTTCCTCTCTGTGCGGCGTGTGTGCACACACAGCAAATTTACTGAAATCCAAGCAGTTGCCAGAAAAAGACCCTCCCAATGCAGTAATGACTGACTTCTGGAAATGAGCCAACGAAGCGTCATGTTGTCTTATTTTTTTTTTCAACTTTTTTGGGTTGCCTATCGTACTTTCCGTCCTGGCATCAACGCCTAGAATTTTACCTTTTTATTGCAATAAAATCATATGACAGAGATTGAATAATATGATCAATTACCACCATTTCAAGCTGAACTTGATATTTTTCTACAATTTTGATCGATATGCGTTTTTTTATCTCTATGAAAAGGCAAGAAAAAGAAGAGGAAAAGGTAAAGGTAAATACAGAATAATCAAAACAAATCTCTTTATCAGGTATCCGTGCGGCGTGCCCAGCCAAAGCTTCGACGTGGCTCAGATCGGCCCAGAAGCCCATTATCACATCAGGACAAACATCAGTAGTCAATAGCAGTGATACCAGCACTAATAACTGTAGAGGAAAATCCTCGGCCAGGGATCTCCGCCCACTATCCTGGAAAGAGTCCAGCCAAGGCTTGGTGAAGCCATCACCTGGAGCAGGGTAGACAGACCATCTGTACCTGTATAGCTTCTTCCTCTCTCTTCTGCTCGCCCATTCGTCTTCTTTCACTCGTCAGGTAATAAACATTCTCTCGCCTTTCGAAGGGACACGAGAAACTCAGAAGAATGTATCAACGCCTTTCGATGGAATGGAGTGCCAGCTGGGCATCCAAATCCCAAAATCCATCTTCAACAGCTTAGACGACCAAATCAGACGGAGAAATCCCGTCTATCTTTCTTCTCTTTTTCTCCTTCTTCCTCTCTCTTTTCCCAGCCCTTTTCTGATCTTCCCCCTGCTTGATTATTCGCTAATTATTTGGCGTCTTGTTTGTTTTTTCTTGTTGCTTATCCGCCCCATTCTTAGTATCTCTGAATAGCGCAGCTAATGACTTGTATATTTGCGTTCTATTTATTGATTATTCGTATTAGCTATTCAACGGGTGTTTTCTGTACCTGCACATATGTAGACCCTAGGAAGAAAAGGGCTGGTCTGGACTCATAGCGAAGCGCAAAGCATAAATCAATTCCCAAAGATTCGCGTACAACAAGAACTCTATCATGGACACACAAACAACCCACAAATAGTCTTTCTGGACTCTCTAGCTATGAGAAAACAGAGACAACAATCGTCGTTCTCTTGATCCAGCAATATTTCAACAGATGAGATAAAAAATCGAGATGGTAAGCCAACATCATCACCGTCATCCCATTGCTCGCCCGCTTATACTTATAGCTAGGTACCACGACGCCCAAAACACAAGCCGTGTGACTTAATCCATGAGAGATTTCCATCATTGCCCTGCTTGCTTATGTACAAATGCATGTATAGTCTTCCTTCGGCTACTTTTCTTGTTATCATCCCCCTTGCCAGTGTCAGAATGTAACCACAGTAATCGAAAGAAAAGAAAAAGAAATCATCGGAAAAGATTCGCCACGGCCTAGTGTCACACTACTTTAAGACTATAATTTGCATACTACAGCTTGTTGTGCCTACATATACATATGTAGGTATATGTATGATATGAATACAACTGTGTATTATATGTACATATAGTAGTACGTCGTCATTTGGTGACGATTGGATCATTAGTTGGGTCTTACCCCCTCCCCCAAGCCGGCTGGCCCGTGCGTTATTCTCCTAAAGTAGTAACGAATCTTTTAGTTTCTTTATTTTATTCATTGGTCTTCCTCCCCAGAGGCTGAGTTCAAAGACTGCAACTCTAGCTATATGTAAACGCCTTTGTCTGCTTTTTTTTGTTCTTCTCTGGACAATCAACAGGGTAAAGTCAGACTTACAATAGGTATCTAACCCTTCTCTTATTTTTCTCAACTTGCCTCTATAATGTTTTCTTAATATGTACGTATTCTGGTGGTGGCTGGAATAAAGAGACAAGTCCAGGAAACGCATAATCCCCAATGCAGAAAACTCAAATGTTTGGCCGAATTTCAGCAGAAATACGAGCAACTCTGCATAATCTTCTTTGTTTCGTTCTTTATTATTCTTTTTTGCTTCTTTTTGCTCTATTTTTCATTCCATCCTGTTGTTTATCAGCAAAAAATAAGCTGTCACTACACATGTAGAAACGCTCTGATTCAAGCCGGCACTCGCGAAGGTGGTCTCGAAATGGTTTGTGCATGAATTCCTCTCGTCTCTTTCCCGTTACTATAACAAACCAAGCTTTGTTTTTTCTTTTGTTCTTATCTTGTCTATCTATCTATATTCAAATTATGCTTCTGGCGCTGTCGCCGTGCACCCGATGAGGTAGATTATTTACTGTACACTTTAGTTTAGGGATAATGCCGCCTATTTCGAAAATCTGTAAAAAAGATAGTAAGGGTTGCGTCTAACCCACTATCTAGGTAAATATTGATAAAAGAAAAAAATATACTCGTGCCACTTACCCGCATATCATATTGGGTACGATCTTACGGCATAGATATGTAGTAATACTAGCTGTACTATCAGGATTACATACATATCTATCTGTATAGGTCTGTATATGACCATTTATTGAAGGGTTTTCTCGGTGTCAATCGCATTTGTTTCCTCATCGCTGACGTTTGTCATGAGTATACAAAACTAACTAAAAAAATACAGCGGACAACACTACCAAAAGATTAATCCGCCGACGTGATTCGAACACGCGCTCACGAATGAATTGCCTAGTCTTTCCAATGACATCCTCAGACGTCCGCTAATATCCTCAGATACATCTCGCGTATGAATAGCAGGGCAACGCCTTAACCACTCGGCCACAGCGCCTTAAATGGATTATTTCATATGAATGTCGTTGTCAATCATTGATTATATACGGAAAAATCGTGTAACACGAGATTGAGGATGGTCGATTTAAAGTTATCACGGTCGACTTCGTGGGCCAATAGTATCCGGCTGCCTTGATGTGATATTCGATACTAAATAGAATTATGAATAGAAAGTCGGGGGCCACTAGATTTGGGATTTGCACGCACTTATATAACCCAAAATCTGCCACCCGGTCTAACTATGACGAGCTTAGTTGATAGAGATACAAACAGGTTTGCCACAGGAGCCGATCTTGTACAAAGTATCTTGACTACTTCCTGCTTTCACTGGCGGACTACTAGCGGCTAAAAGCATCCTGATGTCTCCCATACTGCTCGTTCTAACCTGCGTTGAGCAGGATCCATTTTATTAGCGTCGTATGATCTTAGTGATTTAGGTAGACGTTAAATATAATCAAATCAAATCGTTAAGCAGGATCATCAGGCTATGTCGTCCATACTATGAAGTTTTAATGTTTCTTGAATAGCCTCGCTAAAAAGTCTCCACATATGCCCCATAATGTCCCTTTATTTTTTTTCCTACTTATGCCTCATTGCTCCTTAGGTATTCTCGGTTGTGACTATATGTATCAGGCTTAGAGAAGCTGGCTACTAGCACAATCGTAACGCTTTTTTTTATTTTTGTTCTAAATGTGGTTACATAGTTTAAGAAGTGAGTGCTCCATTTAATGTGATATGTATATGGTTGATATATAATATGGGGAAGTGGTCTCCATTGTGACATATAGCTTCAACGATTCATAATATGTGTATATGTCTTATTGGGATCTATATCTTGGCATAAATTCGATGTTTAGACCACATTAGTATGTACTTACTTAAGTATTACAACTCACGTATCCCAGTGTTAAGGTTCATGCATCTGTTGAACCCTTATGTGTCTCCCTTGCTTGCATTGTTCGCTTTACATCTACGTAAAGGGATATGATTCCATCTGGTCTAAAATGAAGTTCCACATATGTCCAATATCGTGTCTCAATGTCACTCCCTTTGATAGTGATAACTTGTAGTAGCCCCTACATTACATAGACATTACCTAGACGTAGGTGTACCTATGTGCTATGTCACATTGATATAATGTACATGTATATGTAGATAATGACTTGAAGCTTGGTATGTGATCCACTGATGCACATGCGCACAAACATACATACATACATATATATGAATTTGTACTTGGGATGACACACATTCTATAGTACAATTATATGGTATTTACATATATATGACAGTCATGTTACAGGTATGGTGTCACTAGAACAGTAAGATACGTCGTTGATATTAGCAGTAGGCATACACTGCACATACAAATATACATTGTACCGCACTATAAGCGCTTATGGACAGCAATCAAAACTTAGGAGTTTAGCTATAGTTGTCTAAAACACATGTTTTTCACGTATGACAAAGCTTGGACGCCAACCTAGGCAAGTATCGCTCGACATCTTTAGGGCGACAAAGACGAGGTATTTTGATGGAAAATTTGATATTTCGATGCTACTACCACTGTAGATTCTATTCAGTACCCTCTAAACATGATTCAAGCACTACCACTATTCGAGGAAATACGAAATGTCCAATCACTTAACCCATTAAATATTTATTATGGTTTATTCTTGAAATATATACTCAAGCTTAAAAAAATCAAATGCTAAAATACAAAAATGTAATAGATTGCCGTGTCAATAATCGAAAATTTACTTGTCCGCCTTGTCCTGGGTTGGTAGAATCGAGAAAATATCCAGTGAAAACTGCTATCGAGGTCTTGTATCAAGGGACCCGAGGACTGCCAATATCATATCTTTGAGAAGGTTATCTGCCGAAAAAACGTGCCAAAGGCGCCATCACAGGCTTTCCAGTATCAACGCTAGTCCCTTGTTCACCCAGTAGATAAGTGATATGAGAATGGCCTGCTAAAAAAGCTTTTGAAAACGCACTCCCTTGAGATGTCCTATGATGGATATCAACTCCATTATCAATCAAGAGCTGAACGATCTCGTGGTGACCAATGGAGCAAGCAGACATAAGAGCAGTCTCACCATCAGACGACTCATAATTGATATTAGCTCCTTTGCTAATCAAGAGCTTAACAATGCTAAAATGACCACCAGAGCAAGCAGAGATGAGAGCACTCCAGCCATTAAGAGTCTTATGATTGATGAAAGCTCCTTTCTCGATTAAGAGCTTGGCAATATGAGACTGCCCTCTGGAGCAACTATGGATGAGAGCTGTTCGACTATCAATAGTAATGAAATTGATGTTAGCTCCTTTTCCTATCAAAAGCTCAACTGTATCACAATGGCCACCAACGCAAGCAGAGATAAGAGCAGTTCGACCAATGAAAGTCTGATAGTGAATGTTGGCTCCCTTTTCGACCAAAAACCCAACAATATCGGAATGACCTTCAAAGCAAGCAGAGATAAGAGCAGTTCTACTCTTGGAAGTCACCGAATTGATGAAAGCTCCCTTTTCGATCAAGAGCTTAGCAATATTGAACTGACCTCTGGCACAAGCAGAAATGAGAGCTGTCCAACCATCAGACGACTCATGGTTGATATCGGCTCCCTTCTCGATCAGGAGCTTGATAATCTCAAAATGACCATCAACACAAGCAGAAATAAGAGCAGTTCGACCATCAGAAGCCTCTTGATCAATATAGGCACCTTTCTCTATCAGCAACTTGGCAACATCAAAATGTCCTCCAGAGCAAGCTGATATAAGAGCAGTCCTGCCCTTACCAGTCACCAAATTGATGTGAGCTCCTTTCTCAATTAAGAGCTTGGCAATATCAAAATGACCCATGGAGCAGGTAGAAATGAAAGCTGTCCAACCATCAAAAGTCCTCAAGTTGATATTAACTCCCTTTCAATCAAGAGCTCAATCGTTTCAAAATGACCAACAGAGCAAGCAGAAATAAGAGGAGTTCTGTTTTTGATAGTCATATAATCGATATGAGCCCCCTTTTTGATCAAGAGTCTAATGGTTTCCAAATGGCCACCAACACAGCAGATACGAGAGCAGTTCGACCATTAGAAGTCTCGTAGTCGATTGCAGCTCCATTCTCTATCAACAGCTTGGCAGCATCAAAATGACCTCCGGAGCAAGCAGAGATAAGAGCAGTTTTGCCCTTAGAAGTTACCGAATTGACGCAAGCTCCTCTCTTGATCAAGAGTTCAGCAATATCGAGCTGGCCTTGGGAGCAAGCAGCAATGAGAACTGTCCAGCCATTAGAGGACTCATGATTGATATTAGCTCCTTTGTCAATCAAGAGCTCAACAATACCAATATGACCTCCAGAGCAAGCAGACATAAGAAACGTCTGACCACCAGGATTCCTGTAATCAATATCAGCTCCATTTTCGACCAAGAACCGAGCAATACCAAAGTGGCCTGCAGAGCAAGCAAAGCCAAGAGCAGTCCAAGCATGAGAAGCCTTACGGTTGATGTCGGCACCTTTGTCAACTAAAAACTGAGCAATATTGAAATGGCCGTTAAGACAGGCGGACATAAGAACAGTTTGACCTCCAGAAGTCGTATAATTGATATCGGCTCCTTTCTCAATCAAAAGCTGGGCAACAGCAAAATGACCTTTGGAGCAAGCAGAAACAAGAGCTGCCCGACCATCAGAAGGAATGACATTGATGTTAGCTCCTGCATCGATTAAGAGTTTAGCAATACCAAAATGACCTTTGGAGCAAGCAGAAAGGAGAGCAGTGCTGCCGCCGCGAGCCGATTGATCGATGTTAGCTCCGTTTTGAATCAAGAGCTTGGTAATGTCGAAATGGCCCTTGGAGCAAGTAGCAATAAGAGCTGTACGACCATCAAAAGTTTTGAAGTCAATGTCGGCTCCTCCCTCAATCAGGAGCTCGGTTGTCTGAAAATGACCCCCAAAGCAAGCAGAGATGAGTGCAGTCCTTCCTTTCTTTGTCACAGAATTGATGGAAGCTCCTTTCTGAATCAAGAGCTTGGCGATATCATGACGACCCTGGGAGCAAGCAGTGATAAGAGCTGTGCGACCATCAGACGACTCATCGTTGATACCAGCTCCTTTCTTGATCAAGAGCTCAACTATATCAAGATGGCCAACAAAGCAAGCAGAAATAAGAGCAGTCTGACCATTAGAAGCCTGATAGCCGATATCAGCACCTTTTTTGATCAAGAGCTCAATAATGCTAGAGTGACCTCCAGAGCAAGCAGAAACAAGAGCAGTTTGACCACTAGAAGTCTCATAAGCGATATCGGCTCCCTTTCGATCAAGAGCTCGACAATGTCAGGATGACCTTCAGAGCAAGCAGTCACAAGAGCAGTATGGCCTTCGAAACTCTCGTAGTTGATATTTGCTCCTTTGGTAAGAAGTAGCGTGATGATGTTGTCATTTCTGTTCCAACACGCAACTAGAAGTGCTAGATACATGTCGCGTTGGATATCGGCTGCTGAATGATCTCCCTCGTCGATGAAGAACCGAACAATGTCGATATCGTTGTACAGACAAGCCATCTGAACATAGGGCAAACCACTGACTGTTCCAGTCGGCTTGGCCCCGTGCTTCATGAGGAGTCTTATCGTCGGAATATTTCTGGCCTTGATAGCAACAGAAAGTGGCGTCAGCAACAAGAATGAACAGTCGATAGGCATACCATGATGGGTTTCCTCGATCACGCCTTGTTCATGGACTTCGTCGTCTTGAAGTCTATAATTGGCATCGGCACCAGATGAAAGAAGCAACTCGAGGACATCATCTCTTGCACTGCTGCAAACAGAAAACAAAGCTTTGCTGCACAGGTCTTGACCTTTGCTCTCCGTATCTACCATAACATCAACCAGACGCTTGATGATGTCTGTATGACCTTGACAGGAAGCTATCTGCAGGGCTTTGGTGTGTGAAAAATCGAAGCCTTGTTCAACGAGTAGAAAGACCACGTCGTGGTATCCTTGAAAGCATGCCATATTGACGGCTACATCGATGTCAATATCCTCGTGCGATCGGCTGTCAACGAATAGGTCCTTTATGGTAGGCCATCGAGATCTGTAGGAAGGGCTGGAACTCTCATACATATCGACAGCGTAACGAAGTTCGTTGTAATGGCCTTGGTAGACCATGTGCCAGACGGGACTTTCATCAAAATATCGGGGGCCAAGCGTTTCGATCTTGATTTGATGATTCACCAACTGTACGTAGCGCACATCAGTGTCCAAGTTCCTCAAGTCGTAGATTTGAAATAGAGTATCAATACCGCATCTCTGTGCCCACTGGGTACTGCTACGGAAATGACTAAACCAATTTTCTGTGGCATAGTCGAGGAATTCCGCAGTTAAAGTACTGTTCTTCTCATCTGCCTTAGACTTCGAGGCGTTCTGTACTTCTGGTAGGGAGAGGTATCTATGACAGATGTCCGACAAGATCTCTTCGGTTGTCTCGGGAACACAGGAAAGAAGTCGACCATGTAATGAGATAGACGGCTTCAATAAGAACTCCTTGGCGGTTTGGTGTATCAGATAGATTGTAGAGTCCCGAATAAAAACAAAAAGACCACATAAATCTCGTAGCCTCTTCTCAAGGAAATCGAAGTTGTCGTTGGCATCTTGAATACAAGCAGAATTCCGTAGCTTTAAATTCAATGCAACTCTCATCTCAGAAACCGTCAGTGGACGTCGGGTGCCAACAACAATCTGAAGAATCAGAATGGCTTGGGGCAGATTGGCAGGCTCAATTCGCTGTAGGATCTTTGTGTAGGCATCGTTCACAGTGCTAGGAACTAGATCAATGTCGCTACCTTCGACCCCAAACCCTCTTGATATACACTCTACTTCTTTTATTACTAGATCCAGCCATAGATAAGTTCGATTTTTCATACCGAGGAGTTTTTCTTCAATCTTCTGACGGAAAGCTGTTGTCAAGTTGAGCTCTTGAAGTCGGGATTTAGCAAATAGATTGATCTCGGCCTGGATTTGATCATCCCCATCATTTCCACAAAGGTAGATTTGAGGAAAAGTGTTGGTAGTGGGCATGAAACTTCGCCGTATATGCCAGTAAGGGCGACTGGTAATCAAAATCTTCAACCAAGATGTCTGTCTCAAGTCTTTGGTTTTCTTGAACCACTTGGTAGCTAAATCTATCAATATAGATTGATCTCTGGGAATGCACTCATCCAAAGCATCTATAACAATAAAGGTGTTGGTAAATTCTTTATCACCAACAGCGTCGAGTAGGATCTGCCAGAGCGTGCTCTCTTCATTCTGTAATTTATCGCCATTCTCTTTCCAAGAGGCCAAGGCGTGTCGTCGTAAATATGGCTGGTGGCTAAAAAGCTGGTGTAGAATGGCGCAAAGGGCTGTAGCAAGACTACTTTGGTATTCGTTGTCTTTGAAGAAGAAATAGCAGATTGTAGGTGAAGAGCTGGAGAAAGAGGAAGTGCTAGAGACAGATGAGGGGGCAGAGAAGGATGAAGAGCGAGAGAAAGATGAAGGGGTAGAGAAAGACGAAGAGCGAGAGAAAGATCGAGCCTGTGATGTCACCGAAGGTCGCGAAAAACCTCCAACTAGCTGTTTGTCGATGAGGAACCTGCTCAAAACCGACTTTCCACAGCCTGGATCGGCAGAAATCCAGAGAAGGTCGTTGTTCGTGTTGTTGAACCAGTCGGTGAATTTGCGGTTTTCAAGAATCCAGACACATGTTCCGTCCATAGCCATGGGATTCATGTCTTTGAGTCGCTTGTAAGAAGTTGTCTTAAATTGCTGATGGCATTTAGAAAGTTCCTGCTCTAGTTCCATCTTGACCTTTTGAAAGTGCAGATCTTCGTTCTGGTTAATGGCACGGTCGGCGTTCTCGGTGATTTTGATACCTAGCTCTTCTATAGCAACACAAATGTTAGAAATGGTATGTCTGCTAGAAATATTTTAGTTGAAGAGGGCCTCTGTATAACATACGAATGACTTTCAAGGCGGGTATCATGGCACTGACATTGCCCTGGTGGACATAGCCTAAGAGTTCTTTGGCATAGGCAGCCGCAGAAAGAGCGGCATAGCCATGCCACCCATTCATTTTATGACTATCTGCATAGTCTGAAATGCCTCGGATAACAAGACATGGGAATTGTTGTATTATACCAGCAGCCTCCATTTCCACACATATAGCCCCGATCTCCTGCTGCAGTTGGTCACGACGAACTGCATCTCGGACCACGGAGTTTCCGGATGCGATGATTCCATAATGTACCTGTGGATTTTCATCCTCACGTGGTGGTCTTGGAACTTCCCATTCTTTAGGACAAGAGTCACAAGTTAGAGCATTGGGTTGATGGATATGCTTTGGGTAGAATAGTCGATCGCTTTGGGAGGTTGGCCTGCTGAAGGTCTTCATGGCCTTTGAACTATATGATAGTGCCTTGGTGATATAGGCCGGGAAAAGAGGATCATCGATGTCTGTATGGGCTTTGAAGTTGTTCAGTGCTGACATTACTGAATTGGGTGGAAAGTTCAATTGGCCTTGTCGCAAAAACTGTCCATCATTAAGTAGTTTACCAACATCATACTGGATAACACCGCCGGATATGCCAGAGGGTTGTCCAACCACTATATCTCCAAGTCGAATATCGTGTTTCAAGGAGGGAATTCCAGCACCAATTCCTACCAAAAGTATGAATCTTAGAGAGGTAGAGAAGGCTTGTGCCAAGCTGACAGTAGCTGCAGCCGCCTGAGTTTGACCAATTGCTGGTAAACAAGCTAAAACAACATTGTGCTTTCCAATACGTCCATAACTATAACTGCTTAAATTCTCAGAGGGCTGGTCCTCGGGACAGTCATATTCTTCATCAAGTATAAGTTTGACAGCAGATAGTTCCCGAGATAAGGCACAAATCCAGCCAATTTCATAGGTGTCTTTCCCTGGGCGAAGTAGTGATGCCATAGTGATATTTACTGGATCATGCGTGGGCTATAGTTGAAGGTGTACAAAATGAGTAAAAGGGGAGAAAAAAAGTTCTTGGATGGTGAAGAAGAAGATAGATGTGTTGATGTCAAAATGAAGAAAAGGTAGGATATCCAGGAAGAGCCTAAAATTGTATGGAGCTGTGTATCTCAATATTTGGAGTAGTTAGGCTTTTCAACCTGATGCTATAGTCAACTCGCAGGATCGGTTTGCCCAGTTTGTAGTGCTGGTGAAAAAAACAGTCATTTTCAATTTACAAGATGACGACGATTATCAACCCGTGCTTGTGCTTGTAAAATTTCAACTACATTAGGTTCAAAAGGAATGATGCCTAAAAGGAGCGGCGATACATACATATACTAATGTCGATGTAGACCATACAAGCGGGTCAACTCTAGTTAATGTACTTTTCTCATATGTATCTGGCTGGGTCACCACGTTATACATAAGATTGCATTTTCTTTGTGATCCCGATTAGGTTAGGCCCATTAGACTTTTGATGATGTAGCCATGCAGAGAAAATCCCACATGTACAGCTTACGGCTTACTATACTGATATTAGTCTTTTGAATTTTTAATGACATCATTAGACTTAATATTTTTATCCAGTACATAATTTAAATAAAAACCAAACAGACATCAATGGATTAGATGAGCCTACAAAGTCTTGGTACACATAAACTAGAAAATAGGAAAGCCAAGTTGTCTCATAACACTGTTAATATTAAGCTAGTGATTTATAACTTAGAGAAGATATTAGTTAGACTGTTTCTTTGTTTGAAAGCTGTCAAGCAAAAAAAGTTGACTACTATCATACTATTCAGAGCCACCCGTTTTGACGAGATAATCCATGTCAGTGATAATAACTATACTTTATATTGTTTGTACGATATCTTTCATATTCGTAGCGTCCACCAATACATATTCCAGCTGATCATAATACGTCGCTATGGGTTTACTACAAGCAAATCTAAACGATATCGTAGTATGCAACGATGAGGCAGCGATGTGATATACTTAGTTCTTTTTTTGTCTAGTAGTGAGGGGCCTATAACGACCAGACAACGGGTGTATATCTCCAACCCGAATAGCATCATCAACGAAACATCTGGTAAAGAAACTCCAGACCTAGAGATAGATTGCTATATACAGGGAGCCCGTAAGGCCCCAATAGTTAGACGAGCTAATAGAACAAGATGGTGTAACCATCCCGAAGGCAACGTCTCTAATTACAAATGGATAGAAATCATGGACGCTAAAACCTTCACGGCACGGCATTGACCCAGAAGCGCCAGTCCACAACTAACAGATAGATATAAGAACATCTAGGGGTGTCTGAACAATAAAACCGCAGTTACTCGCTTGAACATACCCTTCAACAAGGCAAACGTATAATAGAGGGGAATCGATGATGATAGATCAACTATACAAGTACTTCAAGACACCCTAATCAATAGAAAAGTTCATTGTAACTATCCGTCCCAGGAAATGAAGCAGCTGATGTACTAGCAAAAGCGGCAGTTATGAAAGTGCCAAACTACTATATGACCATCGTTAGAGCATATACTCGAGACAAAGAAGACACTCAGGCAGTATGCAAGCAGTAGTTCCCGGTGAAAACAGCCGCCAAAACCAGTATCAAAGAAAGATAACTAGAGTTCTCCTCTCCAACTAATGCAGCTACGCCCCAAAGACTACTAAGGAAACGTTCTTGCAGTGCTTTCGGGCTATAGAGGCATCGAGGACTACGAAAAGGCGTACCTTCCGTTCACACCTTAGCGCGTCTATGTTTACGTCTATGTTCACAGCAACAGCCAGAGAAGGAGCGGCATGTCTGGCCAACCAGACGCGCGCAACTATAGGACTTTCCGCCGAATAGCGTAATTATAGGACTTTCTGCTGATTAAGACGAGGAAGTTTCCTATATAAACAATCTCGCAGCCATCTAAACAGTGAAAGTTCTTTCCCTTCTCTTTCTCCTTTTTCTGCTCTTCATAGTGCTCCCAACCAGCAATTACTATAACTTCGTTTACATCTGCCAAAGATCGCAACTACTGCCAACTTCTTTACTATAAGAAAAAATTACCAATTTGATATTCACGATGTCTTCGGTATGACTTCTTGCCCTGCGATCGAGATCTTTGAGCCCCTCCCGTCCCAAAAGCCCCTCCACCGGAGTGAAGGCCCCACTGTCTACGCCGTAGAGGCGGTAGGCGGGGCTATGCCAAACTGTCTGCAGCAGATCTTGGTATAGCTTCCGGCCTGCCGTACTCTAAGCGGCTGCTGGAACTCTAAGTTATCTTGCCTGTTTGCATACACGGCTAGATGATGAGGAGTTCCGGTGGTCCGCAGCGGTGTTGAGAATGGGGCCTTTGCTTCGTTTGAGGGTGTTTATCGTTGTTTATTCTGATATCTCAGAGAGACGCGTCGGGGCGGCGAGGGGCGTGAAATCCCCAGTTTAACAGAAGCTAACATCAGTTTTAGAACACCAACTTTTCCACCATTCCGTCGTTTGCCGACATCGTCGCCGGTCGTCGTCGCACCGTTTCCGACTCTGCCGTTCCTTCTGCTGTCCAGAACGGCCCTGTTGCCAAGCCTGTGCGTCTCCGGTCTGTCTCTGACAGCATCCTGACCGCGCGGGCTGTCCTGGACCGCAGAAACCGGATGTCGGACGATTCGTCGGACTATTCGGCCTCCCCGACCCAGTCGGTCTCGTCTTCGCCTCCGTCTTGGTCTGGCAGTTCCCAGTGGGACGAGTCCCCGCTTGGCTCGCCCTCTGAGGCCATTTTCTCCCGCCCCGCTCGTCGTGTCGCGTCTGACGGGCCGACTCGGAGCGCCGTCAAGCTTCGGGATGCCATTCCGCTGCGCATCCGCGCTGCTTCGATCCCCCGCGCTGCCGAGCCTGTGCCTCTTAAGTCGGCTCTCTCGCGTCGCGACCCGTGGACCCCCGAGGCTTTTCTTAAGCCGAAGAAGAAGGTTCGCCGGGCCTTCGACGTGAAGTACGTCTGTCGAATGGGTCCGCACAACCCGCTTGCCTTCCTGTCGTCTCACGATGACGACTCTGAGGAAGAGCAGGAGGAAGCGGAATTCGAGTTTTCCCCTTCCCCTTCCCCCCTCTCCTTCTCCTCCTCCGGCACCCGCTCCGGTTGTTGAGGCATCGCCGCCGATTCCTCCTAGATCGCCGGCTCGTCGTGCCAATCTTGCTACCTCGCTTTCGCCGTCTTCATGGATGGCTCAGGCGGTTAACACCTCTCTGCCGAGTTCTCCGGCTTCTTCGATCTTGTCTGGCGCGTCATCGCCATTGATTATGTCTCCAGCGTCTCCCACGCGGATTCCGGTCCATGAAGAGCCGCGGTCCCCTTCTCCCGCACCCTCTTCGGCACCCTCATCGCCGTTCATTTGGTCTCCGGCTTCCCCCACGCCCATTCCTGCGCGTGAAGAGCTGCGTTCGCCTTCTCCCGCGGTTTCCGAGGCGCCCTCGTCGCCATTCATCTGGTCCCCGGTTTCTTCCACGCCCATTCCGGAGCAAAAAGATCCGCGCTGGCAATCGGCTTGGTCCTCTGATTCCTCGGAGACCGATGACGCCGAGGATGATGACAGTGTCTCGTCATCCGAAGTGTTTGTCCCGTCCTTGCGGTCTCCCACACCGCGTGTTCCTAGCCTTGTCTGGAAACGTCGGGAGTCGCGACTCAACTTCATTCCGACTGGACGGCCCGATCAAGAGTTTGTTGTAAGTCGGGCTCAGTGGTGGGTGGAAAAACGCGCCGCTACTCGTGCGATTGGAGGCATCACATAGAACCGTGATGCCCCCTGCTCGATGGCAGACCTATCGCGGCCTTCACCTTCGCCTTCTCCCCTCCCCCCTTGCTCTCCGGTGTCTGTACCAAGCCCGGTCTTTGCTCCTCGTTCCCGCGCCTTCTCCGGCTCCCATGCCGACTCCTCGCCCCCGCTCCTGTTCTGGAGGCTCCTTCCCTCAACGCCTCCGTTCGCAGTTGCTGCCTTTACGTCCAAGCAGTGGCCTCGCCGTCCTCTTCCCGGCTCTTTCACCGGTACCGAAGAGGATACTCTTGCAGACTTTGCTCCGCTGCAGGCAGTTTTATATGCTGCCAGCTCGGTGACTAATGCCTGCTGGGCTGGAATTTTGTCCACTCTTCTTCTGGCTCTTTCGGCCATTCGGTGCGTTGCTGCCTCCATACAGCAGACCGCACTGGTGGTAATCGAGGTCCTTGCGGTGACGACACCGTTCTTGGTGCCCGCTCTTCGGAAGCTTGGTTCTTGGGCTCTCAGAGCCATTGCTGAAAACGGCCCGGTGATCCTGGATGGTCTTATACTATTGGCTTCCAGAATCGTTTCAACTCTGTGCCATCTGACGGAGGCGGCAATGGATCGTTGGACTCTCTCTGCCGATCCCGCCGTCTCTGCCACTACCTCCGCCTCTTCTGCTTCTACCTCCTCTGCCTCCCGCTCGGCTTCCTCTCCGGCAAAGCAAAGAATCACCAACTTCATGGTGGCCGGTTTGCAGCCCATGCCGGTGTCCTACCGCAGCCGTGTGAACCGTTACTAAGTTCACGGCTTCCGTCTGTCTGCCTTGCGTTCTGCATTTTTGATATTCTTATCTTTCTATCTTTTCATCATTCTTACTTCTTTGTTACATAATCTTCTTGTCATTCATCTCTTATTACAACATATATCATACATTCTTTCTTAATATTCTTATTCTTGCTTCTGTTGTTGTTTTTATATCATCTCCCATCTTTTCTACTCCCTATCATGACTTTCTCCCATTATCTTTTGAATCTTACCATCACTGACTTCATACTTTGTTTTCGACTCTTCCCCCCCCCCCGTTCTTCTTCAGAGATAACTCATTGTCGTTGCCAGCAGCCGGCTTATCTATAGCCCTGCATCCACGTTTTTTGTCGCTCACCGGCGTTGT